>CAKAKR010066583.1:81753-96228 GCA_916700685.1 Adelosebastes latens | reverse complement strand
ACAAAATCAACCTATGTGGTTATAATACCCCAAAAGAATACCTGAACTTGACACACCTGATTGAATGCACATTACAGCCTCAAAAAATGATGTTCCTCAATCCCGTTTCTGTTTAAAGATAGTGTTAGCACAGTCGCACTAGTAACACTGATCATTATGACCATGTTTATTCATGTAATATTAATTATAAACCAAAACTAACAAACAGAAAGGAGGCAGAATATAGTTCAAAATGCTGGAACATTAGCATGTGATGCTACAAAGTCACAGATTACTGTGAGCGGGGAACTAACGCAGTTATTTATTTAAGAGCAGTTTAACAGTCTGACTTTCATTTCTAATGATACACTCTTTCCACTATGAATGAAACAAGCAGCACTGCAGGGGACGAGACTCATTAAAGATACAGAAATGTCTGCAGGCCAAACTATTTTTCTCTTTTGCAAAGGAGTTTTACATGAGTACAAACTCACTGCAGCATTATTGGAACAGCAAGAGTCTGTAAAAATACTTTATTCTTGGTTTGAGTATGTTGATATAGTTTTCACTTTGCCCAAGCAGCCTTAAAGGGATAGTTTGGGTGTTTTTACGCCCCCAGTTTGGAGAAGCAGACAGGAGTTACCGCACAGGAGCAAAGCAATGTACTGCTGTGGACGGGGGCAGCAGCAAAACATATTTTATTCACCTAAAAAAAATCAATATCAGTTTAAGTGTACGCTATATTTAGAATATTTTCACTGCTTTATCTTGCCGTCAGACAGCTCTTTCCGACGGGGAACTGAACTGAGAGTGAAACTCATCTATACTCTTTTCAAAGCCACCAGACTGCGTTGACAAAAACAGTATCGATAGTTTCACTTTCAGTTCAGTTTCCCGTCAGAAAATATTCTAAATATAGCGTACACTTAAAGCTGCAGTGGGTAGAAATGGAGCAAATATGATTAAAAAAAGTTATTTTTATAAAACGGTCACTATATCCTGACAGTAGTGTATGAGACAGGTAATCTGAAAAAAATCATGTGCATCCGTTGTCCTGCGATTTCACAGACAGGAGGCAAACAACCAATCAGAGCCGAGCTGGAGTCTGCCGTCTGTCAGCAGCTATCAATCACTCGTGAACTCACAGAAACATCTTGTAGAGTACTGTTTAGCTGTGAAATTATAAAGTTTGCTCTGGCTGGTGGGCGGTGCTTGGTATTTCCTCAACTGGTCTCAACATGGCTGCCGGGTTACAAACTTTCTCATTTTACAGCTAAACAATACACTACAAGATGTTTATGAAAACATTTTATGCGAGAAATAGGCATTACAGTAACAGAATATTGATTCATATTTGATCAACGCTGCCTAGTTTGCCTTTTAGATGGCTAAAATACATTTTGCTACCTGCCCCGTCTACAGCAGTACATTGCTTTGCTTCCGAGCGGTAACTCCTGTCTGTTTCTCCAAACTGGGGGCGTGCCGACCGTCATCTACTGTAGTTAATACACTGACTATGGATAAGTACCTCATACAACCCCACTGAAGAACACCCAAATTATCCCTTTAACATCAACAATTACCTCCTTTTGTGTAAGTAGGCATTACCCAAAATCTAATTGTTACTGAAACCTTTTATCATCTCTTTCTGAAAAGTAACTCTTTGGAGTTTGCTATCAAAATGTCAGAGTTGGTCATGCTAAGTTTGCGAATAAGTACTAAACACAAAGTACAGCTTTGGCCCTGAACCAAAGTTATTGAACACATTTAGTTTTGACCTGATGATGGCGCTAGGTCTAAAGGTCAAAGCATCACCAAAGTGATTACGATTCATCCTGAGGAGCACATGACTGTATGTAGCAAATTTCATGGCAATCCATCCAATAGTTGGTCTAATATGTGTTTGTATGCATACATGATGCAGGTCAATCACAAGACAATGTTCTCAAATAATGAAAAGTGATTTGCATGTAATAGAGTCTTAAAAAGAAAAGCTACGTCCATATTAGATGTTTCCCACGTGACAAAGAAAGTGAAACATTCAGGCTTAATAAGTAGAGTGGTATTCTACCTGTGAGTAAAGGATTGACAGTAAGATGGGTGGTGAACTTGTGCGGAGCTATGGTCCACTGAAGCTCGGTGGTTTTTGGCTGATGGAGTCAGTGGAGCAAAGAGGAGTGTTGAGTCTGCCCGGCCGTCAGTCTCGACACCGCACATCAAAGCCTGTATGAATAATTGCCTAATGTGGCAGAACCGCAGTACTGTCAAACACGCTGTCTTCCAGACAAGATCAGTGTTTTCTGCCTTTACCGGCATCATTTAATAATGAACAAATCAGCGAAAGAAAGTCAAAACAGTACTTTCACTTCACCACTTAAGAGTTTCTCTGTGAAAAATGCTGATATGGTGATTTTTTTTTTACTCATAGTCAGAGGCCAAGTGTATCGAAAAACCCCTCGGACCTCACTGAAGTAAACCTGTTGAATATTTCATTAGATAACAGACAGTTATTTCCACTTGAGATCCTCTTGCTTTTCCATTTCATTCAGTACTTTGCATATTGCAATGATGATATTCTCATCACTGTGATGTGCATTACAGGATGTTGCTGTTCTTTGGTGTTTTGTGTGTTGTATTGCTCTCTAAGTGTAGGCTGCTATATACAGTAAGCCCTGAGATGTCTTCAGGCTTTCAGAAATCTTGAGCTTGTAATTCTAAGATTTTGAGTTTGGTTAAAGGTGCTCTATACGATATCCAGAGAATTCATAAAGCAGCAATCAACTATTTGCTATGTAAGGATATAGAGGAGTAATGTCTACCTGAGCAGAGAATTAAGTCGCTCTCTGTATGTGTGTTGTAATCCGAACTTCTCCATGCTTTGTCGACATAGTCGGGCCACCTGCGCGTGCCTTTTAGTGCATGTTGGTGCATCTGCACTGCACTCATATGGCGGTTACAGCTGATAACGCCGTCCTGACCAACGGCATTGTAGCTGCTAGCTGCCGGCTCAGCCGTGAACATGTTGAGAGCCGTGCGGAGGCAATAGATCCCAATCTCACATTTAGCACCTTTAAAAAGGAAAGTATTCATCATAGAAAGTTTCTTTAGTCTTATCTGTTTGTTTAATAATATTGTTGGGGTTTATGTGTGCTGCAAGAAATGAATAACTGCCAATGCTCACATAAGGCACTGCCTTTGTACAAATAGCTTCTCAAATCTACTTTAGACAATCACACTGCCCTTTAGAACCCCTTCTGCTGATAACTCAAGAGGATTTTTGAGTATAATGATTAAAATGACTTAATTCCAACCAAAGAAGAAACAT
The DNA here is from genome assembly GCA_916700685.1 of Adelosebastes latens. NCBI lineage: Eukaryota > Metazoa > Chordata > Actinopteri > Perciformes > Sebastidae > Adelosebastes > Adelosebastes latens. The sequence goes on along the minus strand of CAKAKR010066583.1, from coordinate 92,924 downwards.
ATTTTCCCTCCCATCGAAGAGACACACGGCAACTTTCAAGCAGACACACACACCATGCCACCACCTTGATCTCCAACACTGCCAGCTCTCTTCAGAAAGTCTGTCACTGTTGTGAATAATTTATTCTTCTCTATCTCAGATCCAAATAACTGTCTGTTGTTTGATTAACCCGCTGATCTGACGGACTGAAGAGGAGTTCTCTGTCTGGTGTCTGTAAATACAGGCCTAAGGCCGCTGCTTTTGCACAGGATGGGAGTCTCAGCTTGCACATCCTGCTCGCTCAGTGCCAGAAAGAACTCAAGAGGGCAGCTGGGCACGAAGCCATAACCAAGCTTTTGTAGATTTTGTGTCACTATACAATACTGATTTAATTAATCCCTGGTGTTGAATTCAGAAAAGTGGTTTAATCTGCAGAGTAATGTGGAGAGTTTGAACAGGGAATTATCACTATCATGGTGGTTGCTACTCATAATTTCAATTAGATTTCAATATGTGATGATTGATTGGCAAACAAATATGTAGAAGCTTGCTTGAGTTGTAGATCTTGTAAACTAACATTGGGCAGTAATGCATTACTTATTAACACGTTAAATCAGTAATACAGAAGCCATACTTCTAAATATTATACATAGGTGAATCATTTTTTTTCATACCCCTAATAGATCTTGTTTGTTGTAATTTACCCTCAGAAAATTCAGAGAGATTTACAAATGCATATGTCAAAATTACAATGAATTAATGAAAAGCTGCAATGTTAAGATAATATGTTTAACAATATGACGTTTGCTCCAATTTATTCTCCTCCATGAGTATATTTTCGACTACAAATCAGTAATTACACCTTATTAAGTATCTCAGCTGTTGGGAATGCAAGTTCCACCATGAATTGTACCTTCATAGGAAGTGAAGGAGGACCCACACAGAGCCACAATCTGCACGTATACAGTTCATAGTTAAACCCATCTCATTACTGTTTCAAGTTTTCATGTCACAATGAAAGACCGGCCGTTGAGATGATGGCTTACTGTATGGAACAAATGTGTTTACATGCGTTTCGTCGTCGGAATGATCAAAGGCTTTTACAGAGTTGGCTGACAGAAACCGTCACTATTTGATCATAGCTATGGTTCCTTAAACACGAGAGCAGCGATCGCTCTATGAATAATTTACTATGTAGTTATCATATTAGTGATAAAAGCAAGATCTGAACCATGAGACTAAATCCTGAGAGTCTGTGATAGAATTGCACAGACACAGTGGCGGGTATGCAGCCTCACTGTATCATCGAATACAGTCCTCATTAGACTAATAAGTAGCTATATCGATGTGTGCTGAACAAAGCAGGCAGAGCTTCTGTCTTATCTATCTTACCTATCCATGCAGTAATTAGTACAGTAACACTTTATTCCCCTATTTAGCAGTAAGAAGCAGTATACAAATGTTTAGTTCAATTTTTAATTTGTAAATATTTGTAAGTGTTTAATAATGTATAGTATACTTCTCCTATGAAGACATTTTATATTATTACAACTGTGTTTTACCATATTGTCATTTATTATCTGTTTACACACCAGTCTCCATTTATGAATGCCCACATTACAACTACATTACAGTGTGTTATAAAACATTTATTAAAGGTTTATATACTGCTTATGAATGCTAAATGGGGGGGATTTAAAGTTAAGTGTTGCAGATTAATGTATTGATTATTTTCATCACAATAGAAATGCGAAGTCGCGCCCCTTCCGGTGGACCACCATGCGACCTTACTTAAGAAAAAATATGAATGGTAGTCAACGGCGAGAGACAAATATAATTTTTTATCTCGTTTGAATTGTGCCATGAATCACACACATTGGTGTTTGTCAATTTAAAATATAATTTTGCAAGTCAAGAAAGACCGTTTGTTGTAAAACCATTGAAGTACAGTATAAGACTTTGAAAATACATAATTAGAAAGACTACATACCCAAAAGTCATGTCATGTGTCATGTGTGTTTCCTACTGGGATGTACTCACACCAGCTACGGGTCTCGCTTGTTCTTTTGCTTTACGGCTGATAAAAAGACCAGGAGTCGCTGGATAAAACACATCAGGTAACATAATGTTTCATTTGTACGTAGTCATAGCTAATTTAGTTAGCCAGCTAGTTTCGTTGACGTATATTATGCGAGACGAGAGATGTAGTTCACTGAGCAGTTACACACAAAAATAAATGATACTACGACAAACTGCCACTTTCTTGACTTGCAAAAATATGTTTTAAATTGACAAACATCATATGTGTGATTCATGGGATCAAACAATTATTTGTCTCTAGCCGTTGACTACCGTACATATTTTTTCCGAAATAAGATCCCACGGGGTCCACTGGGAAGGGGCGGGACTTCGCCTCTCTATACTCCCGCAAACCTGAGGTTATGTCTTCAAATTGCATGTTATGTCCAAGCAATAGCCCAAAAATGATCAGTTTACTGTCACAGCCAAATAAAAGCTGCACATTTGAGAAGTTTTATAAACATTAAATAAATAATTAAAATAAGAATGTTCGGTATTTTTACTTGGAAAAAGGACTTATTAATCCATTCTCAAAATAGTTGTCGGTTAATTTTTCTGTGGATCGACTCATCGATTATTCAACTAATGGTTTCAGCTCTAAATCTATCTGAATTAACAACAGAACCAGTGTTTTACACCCTTAACGTTTACTACATCTTCTCATTCTCTATTTCCATTATTTTTATTTAATTTTTTTCTACCCAGCATCCTCTTTCCTCTCTAGCCCTCCCTGTTTTTCAGTCTGGCATTCACACACACACTCACACACACACACACACACACACACACACACACACACACACACACACACACACACACACACACACTCTCTCTCTCTCTCAGCAGGGCAGGGATTATAGCCGTGGTTAAAACCTTTCCAGTGCTGCTGGCTTGATCCTCTGTGCCAAGCAGAGACTAAAATGAGCTTCAGAAAGTGAGATAATCGGCCTCATCTACATGACTCTCTCTCAGCTATACTAATATTATTTAAGCAGCACTCACTTCATTATACTGTACAACTTCAGGAACCACCTGGCTGGATGTTTAAGGAGACAAAATCTCCATTCAAACACTGAAAATCTGTATTTTTTATAAGTACAGTGTCCAAAGTAGTAGCTTGTGGGAGATGCAAATATCCGTTTCTGGATAACGTGGAAGAATCGAGCAAAAGTAGACCCAATTCAATATCAGGCCTCTTTAGTGCCGGGAAATGTTTCCACATCAATTTCCCTTTAATTTGCTCAACATGGCCGACAGCTAAATTGGCAGAGGAGTCCGTCCATTAGAAATGTGCATTAAAGGAAATTAAAACTTTTATGTATCATGATTACAGCCACTCTATAATTTGGAAGAACCACATAAAAGTAATTATTGAAAGAGCAAGTTTTATTGATCGTAACATTATGGTATTTGCGAGAATAACATGGAAATATTTATTAGTCGTATTGCAGTCTCCTCCTCACAGAGGTCGTAAGCTCTCGGCCGGCGCAGCTCAAAGAAAGCAGAGCACCCAGTCTCTTGGGGTAAAATAATATGTTTGTAAAATCAATGCCGGCTCCATTGTTCTCTGATTAAATGCATTCATTATAACTTATTCTGGCTCAATAAGCAGGAACAGTAAAAGCGCTTCAGATTGTGGAAGTTACTCATGAAAAGTCAAGGGATAATCAAAGTTATTGCTGAGTACGACATGAATGTCTGAACCAATTTTCATGGCAATCCATCCTGTAGTTGTAGAGACGTTTCACTAAAAAGCTAAAGTGTCAACCTCACGGTGGCGCCTGAGGAAAGGTCAGGGGATCACCAAAGTCCTCTGGGGGCCTGTACCAAATTTCATGGCAGTTGAGATATTTCAGAAGTAGGGGTGTAAAGGCCTTTGCACACTAAGTCCGTATTTTTCGTATGCGTCTTTTTAATCCGTCATTCGATAAAAAAACGTTACTCACAGAAAACCATTAACACTGAATCCAATGCATTTTATTATTCTATTCATTGTGAAAATTCACAATCAATACACTTCTACAATCACCTGCCACAATCTATCTTTAAATTCTGCATCTCTGTATTCTTTTATATCTTTATTGTAAGGTGCTTTGTGCTGGGAGACAAAGTGAATGTTTATTATGCCATTTTGAATGATGACGTTTGCATGGACGGTGGCTCTGAGTGGTCAAACAACCCTCTTTTGCCTATCGATGGATGCGAAAAAACGCAGAAAATCGAACCTGCTCCGAAAACTTTAATGACAGATAAAGGTTTTTGAGTCGGTGTGTAAATGTGAGTGGCACAACGTGAGGTCGTATTTCTTTTTTTACATGATAAATACGAACTTGGTGTGCTAGGAGTACCTAACAATTCTGTTCTCTTCTAGCTGTCTCCTCAGTGGACAGCCTGTGTGCTAATTTACTTATTACTTTACTTATTACTTAAATTACTGTACATATCGCCGTTTTACTTGTTGGATTTTTTCACTGTGAAATATTACCAAATGGCTGACCTTTTCCTCGCTCTCACCGCACTGTTGTTGTTTGCTATCGTCACATGACAAACAACCTGCAATCAGTCCTTCTTCGCTGCTCTAAAACAGCAGTTGCCAGTGACAGCCATGATACATCCAGGGCGACAGCACAGTGAAGGCTACTGTTTTGGAGTGGCGGAGAAGAATTGATTTCCGGTTTAACAAGTTTATTTTTTTCTGGGTTAATAAATTATGGTATCGGATCAATTCATTAACTGACGTACTTGCCGATACCAAATTATGGGAGGTATCGGACCCATTTCCGATACTGGTATCGTAACAAATCGAATCGCAATATATCACAATATATTGGATCGTAATCCCTGTGTCATGATACATATCACATCACCAGATTCTTGCCAATACGCAGCCCTATTCCGAAGTGGTGGACCGACAGAATGACATTAAGTAATGCCTAAAAACTCTGTGCAGAGATACAATAACACGAGCAAACAAGACGTAGTATCACTAGATAGTATTTGTATGTCAGTGCTTGTGGATAGTTGCTGATATCATTGATAATTCCCTCATCCCTATTTCTTTTCACTCATCCAGAGGGAGATAGCTACCTCAGCATTTATTGTATTGCTCCTGCAATGATGGTGATGATGATAATGAAATTCCATAATGAGGATAAAAACTATTACTGCTAGAATTTAGATGATTTTTTGGGGGACGTTAAAGTAATGACTGGACCGAGGGGATGAAAAACTGAAGTTGTGTGTGCGTAAAAGTATCGGAGACACTATCATGGCAGCATGCGAAGCTCTCAGTGTCTCCAGCTCTGTGTTATGTGATGTGACATGTGCTGTGGTTTCCACTGCCAGCCTGTGTACTTGCGTCTCTCCTCTGGCTGTATTATTAATTCATAGACCATGCGAGAACACGCCTTGTCTCCTCCTCCGCTGTCTCTTGGAGAGATCTTTGAAAGAGAAAGATTAAAAGGAGGGCATAATTAGACAGGAGGATTTTCACTATCAATGTAATTGAAGCGGTGCTGTCATATTATAATGTCTAATTGGTCTCAAATTACAGAAAAGCAATTACGACAGCAGGGAGTCGCTTACCAATGTAAAGGGACATTCAGATTTCCTGTCCAACCTATACGTCTTGTCCAGTTTTTGTGCAGTCATTTCCCCTGTAGAGACACTTGTACCCAAGCACCGCACTTAGAAGTGGCAGTAAATAGAGTTGCATTTGTGCATTTCAACTATACCCAGTCATTAGGAGGTATCATGTGAGATCTATTGTGATTGTTGCACAGTTATGGAGCTGCATCAACACTGCTTAAGTGCCACTTAAATCTTTGTTCTCTGCTGCCCGAGAAGCAGAGGAGGTCAAACAGGTGTCGTCCCAGCAGCTGAGATGAGATGACAGATCTGATTAAAGATACACAGCCGTTCAGATTTGAGTGAAGATGGTGCCGTCCCGGAGCTGCATCCTCAGCTGATTCCTCTAGAGGTGCATTCATCCTTCCCAAAGCTTACAGCTTGTAATTTAGGTCTTGCCCCTGGTAAAGATTTTTTTCCCTCCCTACTCTTATATGCTGCTGCTCATTGCGGCAAGGTTACATTTTGTGTTTGTGAATCAGAACTTCGTGTCAGACTGCGGGGCGCGTGAACATCACAGAGAGCATAAAAGGCAGGAAGGCCTGCTATGACCCGGCTTGCAGTGTATTTCATATCTAAACAGTGATTTCACCTCCAACGACATTTTATTCGGATAAAGCAGTCGGTTACCCGAGACTTCAGTCCACACTCACTCACTGTGTTCAGGCGGTACATGGCTCTGTTTACCATTGCAGCCAGCCATGAAGTGGTTTCTTGTGTCTCAGCTCAGGGAGATTTTTCTGTGAGCTGCGGCGTAGTTGTCTTAGCAGAAGGAAATGTTCGGTTTGCATTAGCAGTAACTTTATACAGCATTTTTTGGGGGGGAATGTCGCCACAGACACCCAGTTTGTTCTACTGTAAATAAGTTATTGCTGCAACTAACGATTATTTTCATTGTTGATTAATCTGTTAATTATTTTCTCAATTAATCGATTAGTTGTTTGGCTTATAAAATGTCAGAAAATGGTGAAAAATGTCGATCAGAGTTTCCCAAAGCCCAAGATGACGTCCTCAAATGTTTTGTTTTGTCCACAACTCAAAGATATTCGATTTACTATCATAGAGGAGTAAAGAAAATATTCACATTTTTCTTAAAAAATGACTCAAACCGATTAATCAATTATCAAAATAGTTGGCGATTAATTTAATAGTTGACAACTAATCGATTAATTGTTGCAGCTCTAAAATATATTAATATTTAAATACTTTAATCAGTGGGCCACAGGCTTAATCACCAGTGTGTTACATCAGTCGCCAGTAGTGTCTTAACAGATAGTTATTTAAATCAAAATCTTTGCGATTATTACTTTAAAGTTCTTTATTTGGCGGCCATTTTCTACACTGTATAAACAATGTAACTAATAATAATATTCAGTTTATTTATTGCCAGGAAGCAGGGCTTTAAATGATTAATCATAAACATTTTTACGAGGGCTGTCAATCGATTAAAATATTTAATCGCGAGTAATCCCGATTGTCCATGATCAATCGCGATTAATTCCAAATTGCAGCTGACTTCAACTGTGACTTGCCCCAAACTGCATGTGATTATCATAAAGTGGGCATGTCTGTAAAGGGGAGACGTGTGGGTACCCATAGAACCCATTTTCATTCTCATATCTAGAGGTCAGAGGTCAAGGGACCCCTTTGAAAATGGACATGCCAATGTTCCTCGCCAAAATTTAGCGTAACTTTTGAGCGTTATTTAACCCCCTTCCGTGACAACATCAGTATCATCACGGTAGCTTTAAAACTGAGGCCGCTACAGCCTCCGAAAGATCGGAGGGCTTTAAGGCGTTAATGCCTTAAAGAAATTAGTGGTGTTAAAACAATTTTGCGTTAACGTGTTATTATTGCATTAACTTTGACGGCCCTAATTTTTTACTAATTTTACAAATGTGCCCCCCTTCTTTAAGATTGTGCCCCAGTCTGGTCCCCCTATTCAAAAGTTTTCTAAACACGCCCCTGGCCTCAAGCAGAGATGAGGAGCAGGGCTTGTAAGCTCACGTATTTTTAACTCGACACCCCCGGGTTTTTTTTTTATTTTCAAACTTGTAGTTTTCAGCTCCAACTGATGTCACTTGACTTTGCGCAGCTCCCTCTGGAGCCACAGAAAGCTTGCAGCAGCACTCTCCCAAACCTGTAAACACATTCTGATGTGTAAAATTGGCAGATTTCCTCCTTAAATAGCGTTTCAGGGTCTTTAATGACCATTTGTGTGAGAAATGTTTACAGTTATTATATAAGTGAGCCATTCCCTTAGATATGTGACATTTTCCTTTTATCCGGTTTCCTTGGTATGAAAGAGATTGAAATGTTTCCCTTTTGAAGGGCAATTTCTCCCCTTGTTGTTATCTGCCACTCCTGGCACAAGCACTCTCTGTATGCACATCATGTCAAGTGCTAGCAATGCCAGCTTCCTGACAAGTAAATGAAAGGTCCCATCGTTCTTCTTGTTTCTTCCCAGGTGACACCCACTGTCCCCATTCCGTCACCATCAAAAGTCGAACAAGATGCCGAGAACCTCAAAAACGGTCCATTATGGGCTGCCGGGGGGAGCGCAGACACCATTAAGGAATGGTATCGGTTACAAATAATGCATGTCTCCAGTCTCATTCTCATCTTGTCTGAGAGAAACGGGACAGCGCCGAGATGTACAGATGCACCGCAGAGACCTTGCATGCTGAGTAACGCGCTCGCTCTCACAGACCAAGGACATCTTCTCACCAGAGAGATGGTGGAGAGAGGATGCAGGCAGGAGCTGGCCACATAATCCCACTCTAAAGCCATTACACAACTGTATGAACAACTGAAACAAACCCACGGTATTGGCGTTCAAAGCACATCACACCGTGTGTGCCCCGTTTATTACAGCATATATATGATTGTTTTTAATTTCCTGCTTTGGGAATGTTACCGTTCATAAAGTGGACTGATAAAGGAGAGTCCTCATGAGTCTCAGTCCCTCTTTTCATGACTGCTGAAATTATAACCGTAGGGATGGAGGAAGTCATTGCCTAGAGAAGTCATTGCCTATTTAAACATCTTATCACATGGTGTATGGTGCAGCACTCAGGGTTTTTTTTTCACAAGGTTAAGCACATAGCACTTACTGTAGCATCTCTAAAGTGGTAAAAGATGCACTAATCAAGATGAATTATAATCAAAATGCAGTTGTTAATGCTTCTTGTACACCGTGAGAGGCCAACCTGTTCAGAAAATTCTTCCCCACAAAGCTTCACTACGCTGCATTATCTCCCTGTGATAGATTTTATAATGAAAGGTGCAGATAACAAAACACAACATGCTGCTTTGTGGTTGATTAAGATCACAATCACTGATACGGGTTCACCTCCTATTGCCCTTACATTATATCTGTGCAGACACAATTAAAAGTTAAAAGTAATGCCAAACACCTCACACAATGTCTGAGTACCGCAGAGCTGCACGGATAAAAAGCTGGATGACAGCGAGCTTGTATTGTTGGCCGTTTTCATTCAAACGGCGATGAGAGTCAACGCTGAGCCGATACCAGCCCGTCCGCTTTTATGCGCACGACAATCAAGATGTAATCTCAAAACTCTAAAGGCTCACTCCTCTACTGTGAGATGCCATTAAGTTCTAAGGCGTTTATGTCTTTTTAATGAGAGAGCTAAATTGCCTTCATACGCAGTGATTTTTGTGCAAATGAAAGCCTTGCAGACTATGAATGTCAAGTAGACATCTAAATGTTCCTGTGCACATTGTGGGGCCACGGGCTGCAGCATCAGGATTCACACTGACGACCACGTGATGAAGCCCAGCAGTACTCTCTGCTGGAAAATATTTAAAATGTAATGAACAAGATGCAGAAGTGCGTGTCACAGAAATGATCTGTATGGCAAAAAAATTTGCTTCAGTGCAAGCCTAGAAAATATTCATACTGGTGTTTTCTCTTGATCAAGAATGACTAGACAACTGCTGAAGATGTCTGATGATTCCGTCGGTGCGAGTAATATCAGAAACTTCTTCAGACGCAGCAAGGATTGTGACAGTTACTGCAGAGCATAGCAGTTATTTAACACTGGTGCATATCCCCAAATCACCTCTCTACACTTTTTGCAGCTATATGTAGCTACATCTATTTGTCTGATAGCAACAACATGTACTGTAGGGCTGGGACGATACACCTATCTCCCAATTCGATACTATCACAAGACTTGGGTGCCGATTCGATATGTATTAGGATTTTGATGTATTGCGATTCTACAAGAATTGAGATACGATACTACTATTTATTGCGGTTTAAGGCACTTTTTTAACGCCAGAGACCATGAGAAAATGTTCAATCATACACTTCTAGGGACTTTTACTTTGGAAAATATCTAAATTGATACAGTAAAAATGTTTGATATTCAGCATGTATGTAGTCAGCGATGTCCTGAAGTCAAATATATCAGTAATTGTCAGGAATTATTAATTTTTTTCCAGCAACGCAAAATCAAAGACTAAAGGCATTTCCCTCACAAATTAGTGGTATTTTCGCTTTAATTTATAAGGGACATGTAATGTTTATACTTCTGGTGAATATAATCCAATCAATCTTATTTCCATATATGTATTTTACATATACAGACTCTGCTTTTCCTGGCAATTAGTATACTTTACTGTATGTGTAGGGTTTACCACTTTGGATTTAAAATGTGAGAGAGCAGGTCGTGTCCATGCCGACCCTCCTGCCGAAAACTGCTGTTTGTTTTGGTTGACGGATACGGAACGGATATGACGTCACGTTACTCAGGCTACAACAATAAAAGCGTTAACCTCCTTCTACCTCCGCATAGACTCAAATGAAGAAAATATATATCGATTCTGGCATTAAAAAATTCCTTTTGATATCGTCACCGTAAGTGTTTAATGAAGTCGGTGCCGTTTCTTCATCGTTTGGTCGTAGTCATGGAAAAAAAGGTCATTGACAAACCTATTTCGTCATAGTTTTTGTTAACAAAATTAACACTGGTTCAGGGGGCGTACAATTCCATCTCGCTGGTACAAAAGACACAACATGCAAGATCTACTGTTTGCATACAGCAGGTGTAAACCAGTTGGGTTTGATGTGCTGGTCTTCACACAAAGCAAAGCTTCCACCTCAGCAATGTAGAAGTCCACAAAAGATTTTAGAGGCACAAAAGCCAAACCTCACATTCATTTAAAACCAGGCAGCTTCAAACACTTTCTTCTTCACACTAAATGGGGCGTCATAATTAGCTGCTAAATAGATTAGAAACATTCATCTATTCAAAAGTGTTTTCCTTTCTCTTCTACGTGTAGGCGCGGGAGCTTCTGTCAAAACTATAGAAACCAAGGTCAATCTTTGTCAGAGCTCATAATTACCATGAGGTTTACTTTCCATTTACATCGGGGCCATATTGGCTACAGTAAGCGTCATGGTGTGTAGGGTTTTCAATTAATTTACAGCAATACTTGCTGAGTGTGGGAAAAAGGGA
>CAKAKR010066583.1:0-81696 GCA_916700685.1 Adelosebastes latens | reverse complement strand
CCCCCCCCCCCCCCCCCCCCCCCCCCCCCCCCCCCCCCCCCCCCCCCCCCCCCCCCCCCCCCCCCCCCAGATGCAGCCAGATATTTTCAAAATAAATTAAATGCATCAGTCAATACTGTAGCATTGTATTGTTTGGATTAGACACTCGTCCAGATTAGTCGCAAGTTGAAGAAGCCGTACATTGGGATAAACTGTATGTTGTATTAGGGCTGCACAATTATGGCCAAAATGATAATCACGATTATTTTTCATCAATATTGAGATCTCAATTATTTATCACGATTATTCATTGATTTTAGGGACAAAATATGTATATTGCCCTTTCATAATTAAATAAACAGAGCACTGCTTTCATTTATATGTTGTGCTACATTCCTGCTAATATACAAATCTTTGCATTGAAATAAGACTTAAAATAAGGTTCTTCTTCACCTGAATTCAGTGCATTTTCATTTTTGCCATTCAAGACAAGAGATGAGCAAAACGAGTAATATACAGTATATTACTCTTTCACTCTTGACAGCAACCAAAACTTTCAGGAAAGTTTTTCACTGGCTACCGCGGCGCCAGCGCTGTAGCTCCCCAAAAAGTGAAGCCAAAACATCTCGATCGCCCCCTGGTGGCTGACTGTTAGTTTAGGAAGCGCTTGATTTGATATGCAGCGGAGTTTTCTATGAACGGAGCACGCATTTTAAATGTCAATATTGGAGTCGATCATGTTCATTTAATGTGGGAAGCCAAAATCGTGATAACGAACACTATTTGATTAATTGTGCAGCCCTATGTTGTATCTTTTGTAAAAAAAAAAAAAAGTTCTTACAAGACCTTGAATATTACATAAACACGAAGCAAACAAAGTTCTGTTTTGTTATTTTGTAGACATTCTCAGATGTGAACAAGATAAACAGCTTAGTCTGATCATTTGTCCTTGCCACTACAGTGGGCAGAAATGAATGATGAATAAAATACAATAAAGGATTGCAGCATCTGGTAGGTAACACATGACTTTTAAAGGTTATCCTTTCTTTCTCGGGAGGCTGTAAATTGAAACTTCCTCTAGAGTGCTGTGATCTGATTGTTTCCTTTGGTCTGACTGGTTCTGCTTTTCCCTACGGAACAAAGGGTTCAGTGCCATGGCTGTATTAGATCTTAAAATACACAATCAGATGTGGGTATTCGCCATTTTGGAAGGTGTTCCAGCTATTTGAGCTAATGTAAGAAATGGTAATGGCTGTTTGGCATGAAGGTGAATGTAACCATTATTCTCGGTCTGCTCATTATTTGCACTTGCTGATTCAGAATAGGAGGCAGGAGAGTATATTCATAGTGCCTCACCCCATGTTACATGGTCACACTGATGGTAAAACTACACCATAAATACCCTTCTATACTGGCAGAGCAAAAATCACTAGAGAAAGTATTTATGTTCTTGTAACATAAAGCTGTAGAGGTAAGTCAAAACATCATGCAGTCACACCTGCTGTGGAACAAATTTCTTCTTCATGATTCAACCTGTGTGTTACGTAAGACTAGAACAGTTTGTCTTCTACACCCCCCTTTGTGTTTGAAGCTTCTGCTTAAATGATGAGTGCTCATAGATAGTGTACATCTATATATACATATATATAGATATATACAGTATATACCTGTGTACGGTTGTTTATTGGTTAAAGGGGAGCACTGGAGCATCTCACTGAGAGCTGAGGTAGTTTAGCTGAGGGCAGTGCCACTGGCATACCCATATTCCAGCTCTGTCTTGCTGTTGGCTGCTAACAGCCGACTCTGATCAGATGTACTGCTCAGATCATGTTTGAGGGCTGTGGGGCAACATACCCAGATACTACCTGTTGGATATTTTTAGCCATGTGTAGAAGGTTTAATCCCGTCTGCTGGAAATTACATTTATATGGTACTAAACTGTTTTCACAACTACATTGTGGTAACAAATCGCTGCATGGATTATGTTCATAGACAACATTATGAAATGCTACATTTATCTACCACACCACAGTTGCATTACGGGTGGGAAATAACAATCGATTCACCAATGCATCATGTTTTTTTTGTTTTTTTTGCGATTTTGAAATTGATTTTTTAATGCCAGAATCGATATATTTGCTTCATTTGAGTCTACTTGGATGTAGAAGGAAGTAATCGCTTTTATTGTTGTAGTCTGAGTAACGTGACGTCATGTCATATCCGTTCCGTATCGTCAACCGAAACAAACGGTCAGCGTTGGAAGTGGGCTTCCCTTTCATTCCTATGAGAGCTGCTCAGTGGCGCATGAAGCCAAAATGGCTTGACTGCCGAGTGATAAACTACCCGGATCATCCAACGATCTACGGCATCCAATGGGCCCATAAAGCAGACGCAGTAGCATTTCCATAAACTCCGCCTCCCAGCCTGCGGCCCAGCCTCGGTCTGGGGCTCATTCACATGAACGGAGGAAGGAAAATAACTATGGATTCGGCTATTAGTGCATTTTACAACTTTTAGGACCCAATGATTTAAATAAGGGCTATTCAAGTGTTAATACTGGGTAGGTGATTTACCTAAAAAAAAAAGTATCCACTGAGTTATAGACATCTCTTTCCCAATCTAAGTCTATGGGAATATGTATTTTTGGGCCCAATGGCATCACGTGACGGACACAGAAGTTGTAGTACTGCCGTTTGGCCACTATGAAAATTTGCATCAAAGCTCGGCACCCTTCCCGGGGGCTTGACTTGAATGGGATAAAATAATTGAATCGTGTGGCTCTTGAAGACTTTCCAAAGGTTATCGGACTGAATGGATCAAATTCTGATAGTGAAACAAGTGATTTCACAAGGGTTGTTGTGACGCAAAAAAAAAATGCGTCCACGCTTTTACAGCCATTCCTTCTCTCGTGCAACCCGAGTCAGACCTTCAGCAGGTAGGAGAGTCGAGTCAGCCAACGAGTTAGTGGAGATGGAGATGTCAGTAAAAAGAATCGTTCATTTTACAGGATTCACTCATGACTCGCACATCACTATTACCCAAGTGCTGTGAGTGCTTAAACCATTAAAAAGTCCCATAATGTTGTAGTCACTATGAGCGGATAGAATATTGTATTTCAAGATTGGATATTTTGTCGGAAAACAAATTAAATATGTTGTCAGTACACATGGACATGCTCACGTCTTGCCAGATAACGTTAATTAACAACATTCCCTCGTTATGTTAATAGAAACCTTGCTGTTGCAAATTAGTTGTATAAACATACTTACATAGACAGGGTTGATAACGTTTTATAAACTGTCGCTGTGCACTCAGTAGCCCTGTTTTGTAATACACTTCATGGTCACCATGGTTTTTAATAAAAAACTGTTTTCCTCAGCAGCAGCTTGCATCATGTTCCAATCTTTGATTTCAAATCTTAAAATACAAAACTATACCAGCCTGAAATTGTTTGTTGAGATACAATCAGACATCACCATGTTGCCTTCCTCTCTCATAAACTTTTATCATTACCATGATTTACCTGAATGAGGAGTCTCGTGGAAAAGGCTGTAAAAAAACAAAGAGTGAAGAAGGAGAGCGATGGTTGTTTATTATGCAGTGTCTCAAGTGGAGGGCAGCGAGGAGAGATGATGCACAGCATAGCGAGAGATAAACACAGGAGATGCAGAGGGAGATTGACGAGTGAAATCAGCAGCGTGATTAATGTGACAACCTTTAAGAAAAGGTTATGGATCCGGAGGGAACACTAATGTCTAACACTTATGTAGGACATGGAGGAGAAGCAGAGTTGAGAAAAGGTCAGGAGTCAAGTGAGGTGCAAAATTACAGGAATACTCCATTCTCCATGCGTACTGTGCTCTGTGCTCCTAGAAACCTTTGGTATATTTTGCCTCTTTTGTGATGATACTGAATGTTGAATGTATGAACTACAATTCATTTAAATAACATTCAGTCATAGTATGTTGTGACCAGTGTGACATAACATACTATTCTGCATTCTAACTTGTGCGTAGGTGCACTAAATTTTGTCAGATATCAAACAGTAAAGTGGCCCTGGAAAAATGTAAGTTAACCGTGGCAGCATTTAACAGTAATAGTTGTGAAGATGGACTTGTTTAACATATACGGATGACAGTTTTTCTCTTTAAAGCCTTTGAAAACTTTGTATCAGGTCATAAGTATTCCTCTATAACATTAAATATTTATTACTAAAAGTGCAATAATCAAGGTTAAAGTGTGGGTGAAAAACATCCTAAGGCATTTATTGTTAAAGGTCGACTCCATCTGCGTTTTTTTCCAGGTTTGTCAAATGGAAACGCCCAGCTTAACACTGAAAACTAGCCTGATAGTCCAACTGAATTACCAGTTGCACGATCAATTACCAATACCTCACATCGTTTTCATGTTTCCAATCCAGTTACTTGTTGGGAGTGGGGCTTATTTTGTTTTGTTTAGCCCTTGTTTTGCCGTCACTAGCAAGTGCTGTATTCGTCCCGGTGATTTCATCTTCAGTTGACACCACAGACTGTTAGAAGTGGACGTAGTCACCGTGACGTCACCCATTGGTTTGTGGACTATGATTTTGAAGCCTCAAGTTCGGCATTTTGTCTGTTGACATTTTGGTTTTTGGCCGTCGCTATCTTGTTTTTTTGCGACCAGAAGTGACACGAGAGGGTGGAGCTAAGAACAACCGAATGCTGAACATTGATGACAATGTCAAAGACAAATTGATGAGTGAACAAGACATTTTTAGGCGACCAAAGTGTTACAATTAACTTTCATGAGCTGAAAACACCCTGTGAAAGGGTTACAGATGAAAACACTGACAACTCCCAGACCGGACAGCGGTCAATCACAAGGTAGCCACGCCCTAAAGCATATCCTGCTTTATGGTCTATTTGACTCTAAATGGGACCATAATTTACTAAATGAACATCATGCTGTATTGAAGAAAACTTAAAACTAGCGATTGAGACCATAAACTCATGTTTACAATGTTTACTGAGGTAATAAATCAAGTAAGAAGTAGGGTCATTTTCTCATAGACTTCTATACTATCAGACCATTCTTGTTCACACGATATCTCAGGAACGCCCGGAGGGAATTTCTTAAAATTTGCCACAAAAGTCCACTTAGAACTGATTAGATTTTGGTGGTCAAAGGTCAAGGTCACTGTGACCTCACGTCCGTCCCATTCCCATGATATCTCAGGAACGCCTTGAGGGAATTTCTTCAAATTTTGCACAAACGTCCACTTGGATTCAAGGATGACCTGATTCGAATTCTGAATTCTAGTTGATTTAAATGTTGCTAAATCATGATTGATTTATACGTATGTGTGGCAAAAGCAGTGAGACGAGCACAGACAAAACAGCATGTGAAATACCCAAAACTCTGTTTTAGCTGAAAATTGTGTGTCCATGTAGCACTCCATCGCCCGTAGTAAGAAGATGATTGAGAACATTTGTTTTCAGTGTCTGTAATGATTCTTAATTGAATTAATAGTAGAATCCTGGGGCGTTAGGGTGGCTTAGTGGACGCATAACACGTAACATAATGTATGTAATGTAATGTCTCTTGTTTGAATCTGGCCAGGGGACCTCTGTTGCATGTTACGCCGCAAAAATGGCAAAACAAATCTTTTTTAAAAAGAAGAAAAACAAAGGAAAGTATAATGCTGAGTCTCAAAATGCCAGTGGGGAAATAAACAACACGGAGTATACTGTAAAGAAAGCAGTTCGACTTTTAGCATAAATATAAAGAATAAACAGCAACAACAGAACGTAATTAAATAGACCTTAAATTCTATACACTCATTTATAGTCCTTACAGCTTCCGTTGAATAGATTCACATGAATATACTGTGTATGAATCACAATGTGATTCTAGTTGTTTAGCAGCCATGTAACTGTGATGTTATATGTCATCCGCAGTCACGCCTGTCTCTCTCGACTGTGACTGTTCTACTGTATAAAGGCAATAAGCCCAGAAAATGACAGTAAAAGGTATTTAAAAAATGTTTTTCTTAATGCTTCTGAGCTGCAGAGGAGCAATGGAGAGAGATCAAGGCTGTTACATTGTGAGGATAAATCAGAGAAGTCGGCAGACTGTAAACAGGTCGAAGTTTTACACGATACAAAAGCAGCTGCTTCAAACTCCGACTCCACACACACACACACACACAGTGTCTACCACACTACATCCCAACAACATCAGTCAGTCCCACTGTTGTACTGGGACATGGTCTGTCTTTACTTATTTACTGCTCACTGTGTTAGCCTTTGCTCTCAACAACTTTCTGCCCAGCTCACAGAGATATATTGTTTTGCTTTTCCCTATTGTCTAGCCCACCCGCGAGCACCTGCAACGATATCCAACTCCCACACATGAAAGTGTTGATGAGTGAATTCAGTGCATCTGCTTCCAAACGCCATGCACCCAGGCTGAAAGTACAATGTCCCTTATACTGTAGCAGCCCGCAATCAGGGTGAAGCAGTGGGCTGAAATTGTGTCATTGAGGCTAATAACAGGCAATTAAAAGCAAGTTGTCTGTTGCTCTGACATTGGCTGAGGATAAAGCTGTCCCTTCGTGGGTTTAGGGGCTGTTTTGGTGACGGTATTCACAGGGAGCTGGCTGTTTTTTTAGCCATAGAAGTGGCATGGCTCTAGGGATTGAAATGTCAGTCTGTCTATCGTAGTATTTTTTCAATGAGCAAATGAAGACACCGATTTCTTGAGTTCCTTGTCTGTTTATTGAGAGAATGAGGCTCCCAGTCTGCAGAGTGAGAGTAACCTAACCCTTGCATTCTACATGCTCTTTTTAAACACTTCTGACATCGTCTTATCTATTCTTTCACTCCTTAACCTTGAACCAACAGAGACCCATTCAAATGGTTCTACACTTCTGACATTGTCTCATCTATTCTTTCACTCCTTAACCTTGAACCATCAGAGATCCATTTAAATGGTTATTTTCTTCCCACAAAACAGACAGAAGCCCATGAATGGAGCTTATAATTGAAAAATATACTTGTTGTTTTAAATGGATATCATATCTCTTTCTCAGCCGTTGCTGTTTTTCAAATGTATCAGTCAAAAATAGCTTTTGTGCATGCTGTATTTATCAAACTCTTTCCAAACTACATCTATTTACTGTAAATTACACTATACCTTCAGTATTACGCTTCAATATAGTCTGCAGCAGCTCCGTCCTCTGCTCCCCCTCATCATTCCTTGCTTTATTTTCCATTTTTATCCACACTTTTGAATTCCTCTTCGATCTCTGCTCAATGGCCCCTATTTAGTTTGTGCTCCAGTGAAGTCGGGCTGCTGGTGCTGCTGCTTTAGAGATGAGTATTCTGGGGTGGAATGAGTTGCAATATGCCTCCTATCCATTATTGATCCAAGATTAACTAGAGTTCAACAGGGTTCTTGACTCCAACCAAGCGCGTAATTGCAGTGGGGTACAGGGGTCAACTCCCCCCCCCCCCAAATATTTGTAATGACCAGTCACCAAATGCCTCCAAATGGTAAAAGAAAGCTTTTGTCCCTCCACCCGCTGCATGTTCGGTGTTCCTGTCAACTAGTGAGCACAACAGCTTTGCACGACTCGCGAGCCAAAGTTTTTGGTTCTGTATCCTCCACACAGCAAAGCCCAGAACAAGCAACCTTACATACCCACCACAGTATGAGAGAGAGAGAGGCGGCCGCTTGATCACTTCATATATATGTATAAATTTATTTTGGATTGCATGCATTTTATTTCTTTTTTGCACTATATTGCATTTTTCATCCATTTTTAGCTTGTAACTTTTACATTTTTGTTTTTAAGAAGTTGAACATTTTATTTCATTTTGTATTTTATTTTTAGCTTGTAACATTTTAGCGTTGTAAGTTTTCTTGTTTTTTCTTGTCTAACGAGATCGGCATGATGTGCTCATATATCACGCTTACAAAAACAGCAAATTGCTTTCGAATCGTCCCCACCTTGAGGGGGAAACCAATCTAAAAGTCCTCTTTTTTTCCCAGTCTTTGTTGTACTTTTTGCCATATTTCGCCCACTTAGTATCTGGCATTGTTAGCTAAACCCAATCAACCTTCACCCATCAACAACTCTCTGAGTGGTTAGACAAACTAGGCCGGTATGGGTGGAGCGAGACAGGAGCAAGCCCAAATAAGCAACTACACTTTAGAAACAAGCCCAAAAAACTGCAACCCGCAACTACCAATATTTGTACGCGACTTTTCAGGAAAACGAGCCCAAAGTCGCTTATAATAAGCGAATTTGGCAAATCTGCACGTGTTCTGTGTTTTACTGATACATCTAACATTTAGCTACTGGTTAAAGACTTGATATTGAAAATACAGAGAAATAGTGTTTGTTCGCTTTACAAAACGTGCTTTTTCTTTGAAGATTTTTCTGACGATCTCGCCCGATTTCACGACTCTAACTCACTAGAATATTCTTGGAAAATTTTGGGATGTGGCTGTCAAAGCGCTGCCATACGAGACAGTATATTTCCACATGTCTAATTCTAGCTTCTTCCTACAGTATGTGCCGTGCTTTAACTTTTCACAGTACTTTTGAAAGTGATTGTGAATTGACTGTAAGAGTGACATTGATGATAACGCAGGCCAGGGGTAAGAGAAGCCTTATAGCTCGCCCCCTCCCCCATCGACAGCCATCTGTATCACTCAGGGAAAGCCTCCTCTCGACAGCTCTGCAGACCCGCTGATCCTGATGCATTTTGACACTGATGGTGCACACAACTGACCTTTGGGCTGTCGAGTGCACTCAAACAACACTTGCTGCATGTGTTTATGTCCCAGAGACAGTCTAATGAGGATGTATCTGCAGCCAGCCAACTCCAGGAGCAAGTGCCACCAGGGCTGTAATCACAGCTTCTTGCCTGACTCCTATCGGCTAACTTTATCAGCGGTGGCATTCCTATGGCCCTGTTAGGACAAATCTTCCCCAGATAAACTCAAGACATATTTTTGGCAATCTTGTTCAGTCAGATACAGTAATGTTGCTATTTGTGAACTTGAAGACACTCAAAATGTTTTCCTGTTTTTCAGTGTGCATTCATCTCAAACAATGTTTGTGTGATATCAGCCCAGCACGGCAGGGATTTGCATCTCCATTAAAACAGGGATATATATTGAGGGTGTACCATGAAAAAAAGGAGCAGCAGCAAAACGATGGTTAAATACCTTTCATTTCCTGTATACTTTACAATAAAAGTCCCGTTATTTTTGCTACTTGTTCCCTTGCACTGCTCTCTGCAGTATTAGACCTGTTTGTATTAAGAATAGCCACTAAAGATAAACATTTAATTTCCTATACATTTTTCACAGTAAAAGTCCCTGTTATTTTATTTGAAACAGAAAAGTCAGGAAATGGTTTTCATCAGCAGCTAATTAGCGTTGCCTTCAAATGAAACTCGTGAGCTTGTGTTTACAACATGGGAAGTCATGTACACGATATGCTTGGTGTTAAAGTGGGCAAGTCGTGGGAACGCCGCTGCTAAGCAACGGCAATATTAACGTTACTGTCGGCATCTAGAAGCCACAGAGGCTAACAATTAAGCGAGCTAGTAAGTGGGTAACATAATGCAGGAAATGCAAAGGCATAATGACAGAGGACAAAGATGAGACCGTTGGGAATATCAACATTTTCCTCAGACATATAAAATTACGAAGAAAAACAATATACGACTAAAATTACAATATATTAACTTATTATGCACCGAAAAATGAACTTCCATGGCCTCCGCCATTTCTGACAACGTCAACAAACACTTCACAACTCGTGAACTCGGAGCTTTCAGAAACTTTACACTTTCGAGATTGTGAATACCACAAGAGGGGGGCGTTCATATGGACTCTCGTGAACACGGTAAACACGACCCCATTTGAAGGCACCATAACACAACTCTATACAGCTGAGAGCGAAACAGTAAAATAAAGGAGCTATAAGTACAAACAGGGACGCAGGAAAGAAACATTCCCATTCTCTATTGAACCTGGTATGCCAGAATTGAAAGTATGTTTCCATATCTCACCTCAACATCCCATCCACAGTGTTACTTTACACCTCATTGTCAAACTGTTTCACTTCAGAATATATAAAATAGCTTTTTTTAATTCACATAATTGGTATGAGAGCAGGTTCACTCTTTGCAATTAACACCACATACAGCATGATTTCTGCAGTGAGGAAGTGTCCTTGTTGATATTTGACAGCCATGTCATCACCTGACATGGCAGCCATAAAACATAATTGTGCTTGATTTTTTTTAAACTGATGAAAACATTTCATAAAATACTCCTTTATCTCTTGGAACTGTTGGAACTGACTGCAACTAACAATTGTTTTCATTATCAGTTAATCTGATTGTATTTTTGATTAACCAATTACTTGTTTAGGTTAGCTGACATCCTCCAATGTCTTGTTTTGTCTGACCAACAATAGAGCTGAGCAATATATCGATATTATATTGATATCGATATGAGACTGTGTATCGTCTTAGATTTTGGATATCTTATGGCATAAGTGTTATCTTTTCCTGTTTTTACAGTAAAGCGATCTAGTTTTCTCAACTTACCAGACTGTTATAGCTGTTCACATTACTGATCATTTTTTATTTGCGAAGCACCGATCCAACTTTTTCAGTGCCGATACAGATAGCGATACCGAGTACCGATCCGATACCAGTGTTTAATTAATAAGCTGTATGCCTCGCTGTGTGGAAGTGACTGGGATCATTCTTTTATGTGTAAGGCAACATAAGGCTTAACATAAACATTGCTTTCCTAACAAAATGTAAGAAATAAATACAATAAATTCGGAATTGTTATTCATTATTAAAATAATAAATCGTACTCCAGCAACTTGATAAAAAATCTTCAAAATTAACAGGAATTACAATTCAAATGTGAACTTTGTTAATGCAGCAACACATTGGTAAAAACTTAAACAGGAATTAAAATTCCAGTATATAATGCATATAGTATATAAACATATGAATTGAATAGATCGGCCCCATTGTCACCGATATCCAATCCAGCTAATAGAGTCAGTATTGGCCCGGTATCGGTATCGATGCATCCCTATCATTTATCAAAGATCTCATTGTGTAAATATTTTGTAAAACCAATTGTCAACCCTACAATATCGTTGCAATATCGATATAATATACAACAATAATAAGCAGCAAATCCTCATATTGGAGAAGCTAGAGCAAGAGAATGTTTGGAAAAATGATTATCAAAAAAGTTGCCGATTAAATCAACAAATCGATTAAGTCTAATTGTTTCAGCTGTAGAGCAGACCCCTGGGGACAACCCCCTCCATCCTGATCAGTGAAGCAGACTCAGAGTGATAATGGCCATGACTTAATCTCAGTGTTAGAGCTGGTTTAACAGAACTGGTAAGGACAAAAATGGAACAAGTTGTTGTTAAAAAAAAAAAAATGAGCAAAGTTAGGGCAAAATATTCCGCTGTGAATCCAACCCTGAAGGACAAGGAGGTGTAAGCACAGACAGGAGAAGGTTTGTGTAGCTCTTTTATTTCCACTCCTGGGCGAGACTGTGTGTTGAATGTTTGTTGTGCTGAAAGAAGTGAAGCAGCACCGAGAACAGCTTTGGAGTCGGTGTGAAATCTCAGCGCCGCACTCCACTTTATCTGCCCTGACTGTTCTCTGGGGAGGGGGTTGCATCATTAAATATTCACATGGCACTCACAAGACATCACCTTAGGAGAGGTTTACCTGGCCAACACCTGTCCAATCTTTGTCTTCTATCAGAGTGCGCTTTGACAGGTTCAGCAGAGTAGAAGGTCTCCTTGGAGGTCTTCAACCTTGGCATGAAGGGCAGATGAAACCCCCTGTGTGTGGGCTGTCACTCTCAAGCAAAATACCAACTTCACAATCAAATGTGACTGTACCCATGCAGTTCTATTTGACATTTTTGCTTTTTTTTTTTTTTTTTTTTTTTTTAAAGAAACTGACTCCTCTCTTTGTACAGTACAGTGTTGACACTGCAGAAAACTTATGAATCTATATTAAAGGGCGAGTACACTATTTTTGAGTTTTTTTAAGGTTTTTGTATCATTCTGTGGCATTTCGTATGTATTAAAATCCAAACATACAAATTTTGGTCGAAGTATGTATGTTTCAGTGTCAAGATGCTGTTCTTCCAAGCCCTTCTATTAACTTTTTCCCACGTGACCTGACATAAGTTTCTATACGATGTCGCTGCTACATATACAGTATCTATACATCCTTACAGTCAGTGTATTAACGAAATATACTTTAACTTAGATGGTGGTTGGCACGCTCCCAGTTTGGTGAAGCAGACAGGAGTACCGGCACGGAAGCTAAGCAATGTACTGCTGTGGACGCCACGTTAGTTCGGATGCGAAAGTCACAGAATAACACAAACAAACTCACTGATCGAAGCAGCGGTAGACCAGCAACTCCCGTGTTCTGCGAGGTAAAATTACTGTTTTTGTGAATGGAGTCTGGTCTGGTCTCAGAAAGGGCTGTCTGATGGCAAGGTAAAGCTGTGAAAATATTCTAAATATAGCATACAATTAAACTGATATAGATTTATTTTAGGTGGCTAAAATACATTTTTCTGCTGCTTTACCTCGCCTCCAGTCAGCCTGTTCCGACAGTAACTGAAGTCGTTATATTGTGGCCACAAATTTTTGTGAATTCAGTCATTTTAGATCGGAGAACGCGAGAGTATACATACGACCCCACTTAAAAAAATCCAGACCAACCCTTTCAGTTATTTCCAAACTTAGCACAGCTAACGTTGACTCGGCGAGTGCTAGCGTTCACATTATTCATAACCTTATTGATTAGCTTACTTTGGAAACCTACATCACTGCTTTTTGCAACGGCTGAGTGTCCGTTTCCATTTGAAAAACAGAACAGATGCTTCCTCGTTCAGTGACTTGTCCTTTTGCAATGATTGAGGACATAGTCACTCTCTCGGGGAGAAGTTTGTTTAAAAAAAGAATAGCACTCATTTACCAGTTCTTCACCACCAAAATGCCAGCCGATTGTGTTTTCTCCTGTAAAATGCCCTGCTGATTGGGTGACAAATGATTGGTAGGACATCCAGTTAAAAGTGCAACACATATGAGGCACCAACACTGAAACCTCATTATTCTGTAACAGTGACATGTTTGGGATTTAGTTGGGTCAGTTTTACTCACTTTCTGTATGTCCATGGATTACCATTATGTCTTGATTCCCAATTATTCTCTATGTTGGCAGGTGGGAGAAATCTGTGGAGTGGAAACGGTTCTAGCTCAATTTTGTTAAATCATTACTCTGGTGCAATTTCCAAGGGCAATATATAGAAACTCTAATAATGTCATTAGTGGGACTTTCAGTTTGCCTATTAGCATTCAACCTTGAAGTTTCATACACTGACAAAAGTCACCATCTGTCAGCACAATGCAGGGCAGCCCTCTGTGATGATGATGCGCTCACAGCTCTCTAACTGTGTTTGTTTTGGCTGCAGGAACTTCTACTACATCACCATGCTGCGAGACCCAGTCTCCCGCTACCTGAGCGAGTGGAAGCACGTCCAGCGCGGAGCCACGTGGAAGACCGCCCTCCATATGTGTGATGGACGTTCGCCCACCCAGGACGAGCTGCCCACCTGCTACAGCGGGGATGACTGGTCCGGTGTCACCCTGACAGAGTTCATGAACTGCCCGTCCAACCTGGCCAACAACCGGCAGGTCCGCATGCTGGCCGACCTGAGCCTGGTGGGCTGCTACAACCTGTCCTCTATGAACGAGAGCCAGCGCAACCACATCCTTTTGAGCAGCGCCATGAGCAACCTGAAGAACATGGCTTTCTACGGCCTGACCGAGTTCCAACGCAAGACGCAGTACCTGTTTGAGCGGACGTTCAGCCTGCGCTTCATCTCGGCATTCACGCAGATCAACAGCACGCGAGCCGCCAACGTGGACCTGAGCGAGGCCGTGCGCAGACGCATCGAGGAGCTCAACTATTTGGACGTGCAGTTGTACGAGTACGCGAAGGACCTGTTCCTCCAGCGTTTCCAGTTCACCCGCCAGAGGGAGCACCAGGAGGTGCGCTTGAAGAGACGCGAGGAGAGGCGTTGGCTGAGGGAGCAAAAAGAGCAGGGCAGGCCGTGGCCGCCCAAACACAGAGGGGGAGGAAATGGAGTTGGGAGAAGGGGAGGAGGGTTGGAGAAAGGGACTGATGGTGACTTCCCCACCACCACTGAGGACTACACAAGCCAAGTGGCCCGTTGGTGAGGCTTTGGTCGCAAGAGAGAGGAGCAAGAGAGAGATTCCTCACAGACTTGTTTAAACCTTTGACTCTCTCTCTCGCACATCCTATGTCTCTCTCTTTTTGCCTCACCATTAATCTGTCTCCTGCATCTGTCTGTTTTCTCAGCTTCAGTGTGATCCGAGCGCTCTGCTGTTTCTTTATGAAAACTGCCAAGTCTGCGAGTCTCACAGCAGCTCTGCCTTGGAGTGCCCTTTGGTGTCTTAAATCTTTAAATGCTGTTTATACATTTTTTTTTTTTTTGGTCATTTGATTTTCGCCTTGGTTATTTCAATGTGTTGAATAAGACAGTAAACTGAGGTGAAAAAAGAGAAAAAAAAGAAAAAAAATCAAAAGAAGCTGCCATAGACTGCATTGCTTTTAATTTTGACATTCAAAGCAAAATTTTTGAATGTCATTGAAGTCTTTGTTGCAATTGGTAGAAAACCATTTGAAAGATGTAGTTATAGAAGATGGTTGCATGTCACACGTCCACATTATACTGACAATTGGGGAGAGTGAGTTTCCAAGATATACAGTACTGTAAGCCAAAGTCAATAAAAAACACAATGTATGTATTGTATTTAATGACAATGAAACCTTCTCTAAAGACCATGCTTTTTGCATGCAATACCCATGTTTTACACCAAATTATAGAAGACTATATCTCATTCTTATATTTTAGTTACAGTCCAATATGTATTATTTTCTCAAGTGCAATACCTTGCCGACTTTAACACGTCTCCCAAAGATAACATGTACACACAAAGCCAGTCACAAAGAGGACATCTTGCTGAGCAAAATAACTTCAGTCTTTCCCCGTACTTTGGGTAGAACATTTTGTTTTTTAACATGAGAAAAAGGAAACAAGTTCTCTGTGATGAGAAAAGCATATTTTGCGAGTAATTCATTTTGTGAAGTAGTGGGTTGCGGAGATAAAAAAAAAAAGGTTGGTAAATAGTACAGGTGATGAAATGTGTCAGTGTGGCTGGTGTGTGGCCCGACTGTGAATGAGATGATCAGCATTCAGCTCTCACGCCCCTCCCCGTCACACTGGCTGCTTTTACATGTTTGTAGAGCTGACGGCAACTGCACTGTGGGCAGCGAGAGCACTTTAATGCCAGCAGAGCGCCAGCCCACAAAGACCAGCCTCAAAGCAGATATAGTCGAAAAATAAAACATGTCTGTCATTTCTTCTACCCGACTGTTTCCAGTCCCTTAAATCCAATCAGCGTGGCAATACGTGAAGATGAAAGAGGGCTTGTTTTTATCTGCTTAAATAGGCTTCAGTGATGCTTTTTATGCCTCTTATCTCACATTCACTCCAAATCCCTGCTTATCAAATTAAATGTTCACTAAATGTCAACATTGAAGTGTAACGGCTGCTGCTATTTTAACATTTCTCATGTTTCCTCTCTGATTGCAGTTACTTACGAAATACCTCAGATGGCACCGTTTTGTTCCATTTTTGAAGAATCACCTGTGTTTCGCCTTGTTTGAGTGATTCATCCAGCTCGTGCAGTGAATGTGGTGAATGAATACAGGTTTGAGCTGTCAGGAGTTGTATGGGTGCACTTGTCTGTACGGATGCACTTAGTCTGAGTTGAGTGAGTGTGTGGATGGATGGAAGAGAACAAAGACGAGGTGTATAGCACATTGATGACACTCAATCAAATGGAGCTACAGCTCTGAATATTGAATCATTCTGTGTAGAATATATAACTGAATTTGTGAAGTTTGTGTTGAAATAGATTGGTGACAAAAGTTTATTTCATGTCAACTGATTGATAAACTGGTACTTTATACATTTCGATAGCACTTTAAACTCCACTACATTTATACGACAGCTATAGTTGATAATTACATTTCACACTGTACATGCAACATGAAAACATTGCTTATGTATCACGTAGAATAATCCAATTATATAAAATAACTAGTTATATGTTCTGCATAATGCCCAATTATGTAATATAACATGAAATATTCATGACTAGATAAACAAAAATCTAAATTTAGGGGTAAATACACATTTTTGGATATATTTATTAAGAATTTAACCCTCAAAAGATCTGTTTTATCAAGCCTGTGTAGGTGTGGTTTGATACATCAATGTAAAAATAAGCCATGGAAGTAACTCAATTACTTAATTATATTTAAAATCCTTAGTAAAATAAATAAATACAGTCATTCATGTATAGGACCCCATTGCTCATAGTAAATAAGCCGATTGAGAAAATATGTTTTAGGGTCCTTTAAGTAAATTTTGAATGCAGGATAATTATTTTTTCAGTAAAGGCATTTTGACATTTCATAGTAGGAAAAGCACAGGTGTAAATAATAAAATGAATAATGGCTGTATTCCATATAGCTACTGCATTTTCAGGGTCCTGGTATTGTCATTAATTAATAATATTAGTAACTCCTGTCTTCTGTGGAAAAGGTGATAGTGTTACTTTTATTTAGGTAAAGAATCTGAAGAGTATTTCTTTAACCACAGGCAGAATATATGCATTAACTGCTAATTCTGCTGCTATTAGACCAGGAGGATTTTGTTCTTAAATTGTTAATTGCCAAAAGGATGTTTATTTTGGAAATTTCTTTTAATAAACCAACATGCAGCACTGCTGTGTGACAAGCTGTAGGAATTACAATGTTCCCCGGTGACAGATGGCATGAAGACTGCATGAGCAGTAGAAGTGCTGTTTAGCTATTAATGAAACCCCAATGAAACACTTGTTGTAAATGTGCTATATACCTCAATGTGCTATATATATATACATTATATATGTATGTATATACAGTATTTGTATATATGTATACATATATACCGTGTATATATATATATATATATATATGTGTGTGTGTGTATATATTTATATATAAACTACAGAATGCAATTTTTGGAGAAACTGCGGTAGGATTGCTGTCTGCTGATGCTGAGGTGAGGTGTCTGTGTGTTATTGTCATTAACACCTGTGTTGCGCTGCCTTAAAGCCTTCAGTGAGATGCAGTATACAGACTGATCACCTAGAGCTTATATATATATATATATATATAAAGAGAGAGAGAGAGAGAGAGAGAGAGAGAGAGAGCAACAAACTGAGCTGAAATAGTTAAAAATGTTAAAATGTAAATAACACCTGTGTTTCTGTGTGATAAAGCTACTGTGACACCACAGATCAGAGATCAGAGAAGAAGTCTAATTAGCACATCAGCTGTGTTTTCCCACCTGCAATTAATGGTTGCCATGGAGATGGTAACTGCTGAGTGACTCCTGGGTCAGTTAACTTAACAGAGATTAACCTGAGAGGCACCACTCAAACTCTAGTTTAGTACTCAAAACATAATTCCTATCGCTAGATTTTTAAATTGTGAGAGAGAGTGGTCTAAACACACTGTGGGAAGAGCAAGCTAAAAAAAATAAATAAAAGGTCCCTTTTTCTGTTTTGCTTCTGAAATTTCTGGTCTCAGTTAACATTGCAGTCAATGGGGCAGTTGGATGGCATTCCTGTCACTTAGAGGCTCATAGCACAAAATGTGTAAGTCTGTTTGCTTAGATAGATACCTTGTTTGAAAGAGGGCACATTCTTCTACATGTTGATTAAAATATTATGTATGAAGAGTCAAAATTGTGGGAGTAAGGTGATGTTGAAGAGAAATTTTCCATGTTTAACATCCATTCTGCATGTGATGTCCCACATTTCATCCGTCCATATGAATGAAAATAATTCACAAAAAAATGAATAATTCGAAAAGTATGAAAGATGCAAACGCTTAAAGTACTTCCTGATAATGTCCTCAGTGAGCTGAACGTTTTGAACGTAGAAAAAGTTTCCACGTTGAATGGTGTTGATGTAAAAAACAATGAAGAACATTGCTGTTGACCAGCAATCCCACCAATTAAATCTGTGCATCCATTGGCTTAGCATAATCAACAACATATGTAGATAGAAAACTCACATTTAAAGGCTGAGAGCTCATCAACTCATGAACAAAACGTTAACAGAGTTCTTTCTTTCTCAGTCACAGTTGCCACACTGAACACTGAAAACATAAAACAGTTCAACTGCTGAATAATTATAAATAAAACCAGAGTACACTGTTAAATTTTAAGCTCATTATTTCTGTGACTTCTTGATATTTGTTTTCCCCAAATGATGTCCTAAAAGACTTTCCACCAATTTTGAAATATGAAATATGAAAAGTGAAAACTCTCAGACTATGGTGTAAATAAAGTGATGGGGTGGGAAAAAGCCAACATGGATTTTCACTCTAAATTTTACTGACATTTCCAGAAAAGTGTGACATGCCGCTTTGTTAAAGGAGCATTTTAATGAACTTGTACTGCCACTCCATATCTCTGAGAAGCTGATTTATCTGTATTTATTTGTTTGTTTATATAATTTCAACTGTTGCTAAAGAATGGCTTTGCCTGGTGGAATATATCAGTATTACCAACACCTCAGTGATAATGGAGAGAGAGCTTTCTTAGTGTAAGAATTTCTATGTACATGTTAAAAGTCTTGTGATGAAATGAACAGTCTAAAAGCCTTTTGGCGTGTAATATTTAATCTGCCATTTTGTCAGACCTGAAAAAAAATGAGTGAATTCTGCTTAAGATATCAGAAATAAATGCATTGAATGGCCATGATATCATGATGTGTGTTGCCTTTCATATTCTCAACCTAGATATATGAATATATAGTATGTTTGTAGGTGTTTTGCTTCTCTCTTCCCAAAGAAATATTCAAAATTGGTTCCAGAAAGTTTCTTTGTGAACCATCTCAAAGCAACTTTGAGAGTACCTAAAAGCCATACTGTAATTAAAGGACCCGTGTGTAACAATTAGGGGGATCTTTTGGCAGAAATGGAATATAATATTAAGAATCGTTGTGTTCATTACCTCAGAATGAGCCATTACTGTCTACATAGGGAGCGGGTCCCATCCATGGATGTATAAAGATAACTGGATACAGTGGTGGAGGCGGGCTCCCGTTCATTCCTATGAGAGTTGCTCAGTGGCGCATGAAGCCAAAATGGCTCGACTGCTGAGTGATAAAGTACCCGGATCATCCGGCGATCTTCCGCATCCATCGGGCCCAGAGAGCAGGCGCAGTACGGCTTCCTTTAACCACGCCTCCCAGCCCTCGGTCCAGCCTCAGTCTGGGTCTCATTCACATGAACGGAGGAAGGGAAATAACTCTGGATTAGTTAGTTACTATTATTACACGGCTGTGTTGAGTACTTGATTCTGATTGTTCAATAACGGCGTTCAACGGTCTGTTATTTCTTTATAACAGACCGTTGCTATGTATAACAGACCGTTGCTATGGGCGCAGTCCTGATGTCGGACTCTGGCGGACCATTTTTGGGTCAAATTATTGATTTCTTAAGTAAGTAGCCGTGTAATAAGCGGGATAATGTACAGCTAGCAAGTCATTGTTGTTTCTTTCACAACAATGACCGGCTCGCTGTACATTATCCCTTACTTAGTGCATTTTACAACTTTTAGGACCTAATGATTTAAATAAGGGCTATTCAAGTGTTCACACTGGGAAGTTGATTAACCTAAAAAAAAATGATCCACCGAGTTACAGACGTCTCTTTCCCAATATAGGGAAACAGTTGTAGTACCGCCGTTTGGCCACTACGAAGGTTTGCGTCACAGCCCGTCACTCTTACTGGGGGCTTGGTACCCTCTCCATGGAGTCCGCCATGTTGCATCGCCGTGTTTCAACAGTAGCCCAGAACAGAGAAACCAACTGTTAACTTTTCCTGCTTGGGCCGGAGTCAATAACGTTACTCGCTCCCCTCGCCGCCGCTCTCTTTCTCTTGCTTCAGCACTCACTTTCCACGTACACACGCACATTCTACGCACTGACTCTGCTCCGGATGACCTACTCTTACAACAACTGGCTCTAGAGAGGGACATTCGTGTTTTCGCGTCGGCCACAATAGCACTCTAACATGTTTGGCACCTCACTGCTAGATACCGCCAGATCCTACACACTGGACGTTTACGTATCAAAAGTATTTTTCTGATATTAAATGTACTAAAACTGTAGAAAAAGTACAAGTAAATGTTAATAAAGCAAGCATACAGAATTTTTATATTTATGAAGTTTATTCCTCTAAATAACATGTACATCACCTTAAAAAATGGAGGCTACATTACACTTTAAGAAAAACAAGGTCTTCAAGTCTAAAAGGATTTAAAGAACAGCCTGCAGCCTGCCTGGACTTGAGCCGAAATCGAAACTTAACTACAGCTTTGAGCGCACTTTGTTTATATTAGCCATCACATGAATGATCTAACATGCAAGCTAGAACCACTGATTTGCCAAACCTGCTTGCTTGCAAGAGTAACAAGTAATGAAGATGCTCAGGGGAAATGTATCGGAGTAAAAGTACACATTTTATTTAGGAAATGTAGAGAAGTAAAAGTGAAACTTGACAGAAATATAAAAACTCAAATAAAGCACAGATACTCCCATAAAACACTTAAGTACGGTAATGAAGTATTATTACTTTGTTACATTACACCACTGCAGTTCAACAATATTTTTAGCCCATAATGTGATGCATAGACAGAGAGATTCATTCGTTAATTGTGTTGACTGTAATTTACTTAGCGTCTGTCAACCAATTAAAAGAAAAATGTAGAACATTGTCTTATGCAGACAGAACCAACTGCTTTGCTGAAATTTATCATCTTGCAAAAGGTCAAGAAGGATTTACACAGAATGTATGTTCAGACTCAGAATAGCCTGCTCTACACAATTACACAGTGCATATTCGTATGAATATTTTCATTTCTTCGGATATGAAGAAGTAACAAGGTAAGCATGTGTCTGGTTTTTATACGGCCTAATTAAAGATAAGCACGTCCAGGGCTTTTCTTAGGAACTGGCTTAATATTTTCTCTTATTTCTATTTATTTCAATTCAAATAAGCAACAGACTATTACATTCCATATAGGCCAGATAACAATTAATTTAAGGGAAGTTTATATCTGCAGATACAGTGATAACATGACATATTTATATTAGCAAAGCACTTTGAATTATTAAAGCAGGGTTAGATAAATGGCACCCTTCCAAGGACTATGTGGTACTTTTTATTTTATTTTGTGTACTTATTCATTTATTTAGCTGCCTTTTGCTTTTACGTAATCTATATTTATATGCTAATGAGCCACTGGACACCTGAATTTCCCCAAGGGGAATGAACAAAGTATCTTCTATCTATTCTATGTAAAAGCAGCATGAAATGTAATAAAAATGATACTTTTATTGTTATTAGATCACTGAATTGGTGTTAGCAAGTGCAAGAATATTGCCAAAAAAATATACTTACTTCACCATTAAAACAAAGTGTCTCAGTGCTTACAGTATATCGAGTTAACTTGGTGTTTTCCAAGGCACACTTCACATTATTGCTCTGTATCCTACTGACATACAGAAACTTCTGCTTCCCTCCAGGTTGCACTGTATGGATGGCTGGCTCAGCATTTCAGCCCGTGACTGCAGCAAGTCATTTCCACCCAGATGGCATGACTGTATTATTTTCTATGTTTAACCGTAGGAAGTGTGTAATGACTTGAAAAAAAAAGAGGAAGAAAAAAAAGCACCGTTGCTCGAAGACAGTTGCTCTACTTTCTGAGCTTTTATAGTCAGCACAAAACCTGGTGCCTGATAGGCTACTGATATGAAAACATTTACAATGAACATCTTTATCAACGGTGATAGCATTTAACACTTTATTCAGATGGGGAACAAAACAAGAATTTGGCTGTGTTTTTACTGTTTAATAACATAATAAAACAAAATAAAACTAGATCAAATTCACTGCAAAATTATCTTAGAAGCATAATGTCAGCACAAATTATATCCCAAAAAAGACAAACTATATTCTTGGTGTAAAACACCAAAACTGAAATGAAAAAAAATATATATGTTTTAATCAATATAAAAGTTAATTTGGTTTGCTTTGGTTTCTACTAAAGTTCATTCACATTCCTTTGGTCCATCTGAACCAGGCTGAGCTGGCCTGGTGTAACTAGTTTTCATATGGTCAGATCAGAGAACAGTACTAACAAGACTCTGAATATTGATATATATCGATCCTCGTTTTAACATGCAGGTCGTCTATTTACCCACATTGCACACCCTCAGTGAGCACAGGATGTGATACAGCTTGTATCACAAAACTAACACCTCACAGTTGGGTTTGTGAACTAGCTGCGCCCCCCCATGTTGAGCCTGTGAATTTGTGAAAATATATTTTAGAGAAGACTGACATCTACAGGCCGTACAATACAATTGCTGCTTATCTTGTGTTCTACGGGCTGTTAATTCATACAAACGTTCCAGAAACCCCTAGTTTTCCTTATGATGTTTTTACAACAATAATAAATGGAATGAAAGGAAGAAGAAATTAGCCTCCTATTCAAATACGTCTGTTTCTCAAACACAGTTCTGCTTGGCTTCTTTTACTTTCTTACACTAGATGGGAGTGTTGCTCTCAACAATTAAATGAGCTGCAAGTACAGTATACTGTATGCACAGTACAACCAAATGCTTTACATTTTCATCCAATGTTCTACTTGAGATTAATAAAATGTTTAAAAGCAAAGAACAGGAGAAAGGTTCAGTTCACATATCAGCGATTAACGTTATTTTGAAAGAGACAAACTTTAAAGTAGATGTGACTGAGAAAAACTAGATTTGTTTTATTTGTAGTAGAAGAGATCTTTAGTGGATAGGGTATCTTTTGTATGTCAGGACAATAAGTACATAAAAAACAATTATTTTCCCCTGAAAAGCAGTCTTTTCAGGTAACAACTACAAGAAACATCTTGTAGTGTACTGTTTTACAGCTAAACAAGATGTTTCTGAAAACATTTGAGTCGAGAAATAGGCATTACAGTAACAGAATATTGATTCATATCTGATCAAAGCTGCCTAGTTTGACCATTTGATCAGAGTTAACGAGTGATTGACAGCTGCCTCCACTGAGTGAACAGCCAATAGGAAGGCTCTTCTTCTGAAATGACCTGTGATTGGTCAAAGTCTCCCGCCATGCTAGATTTTTTAAAGCCTGAAAACAGAGCCATGAGGAGGTGAAGAAGTCTAGTTTTCTCTCAGAACACTTGAACTAAAATATGCTGAAAGGTTATTATGGAATTTGTGCCCAATGATACCAAAAATATTCTGCCGACTGCCACTTTAATGAAAGTGCACGTGAAATCAGAATGAAAAGAATGTGACACCTATCAAAGCCACAAAGAAATATTATATGGGGTGTGAATAACTAAATATGTGCACAACAAACAGGGTTAAGGTCAAAGAAATGAAAGCATGGATTGCTGCATTCTCTTTGTTCTTATATCTGACTCTCTTTGACAGTGACATTTTCCTCAAAGGGAGCAATATGGTGACCTTTCCCTGTGGCACTTGATGCCACATCTCCAGTTTGTTGAAGTGATCTGTCAGTATGACAGGTCAGATTAAACTCTTCTGTTGCTTCAAGAAGCCTGGAGGAATATAAAAGGGAGGCAATCAATCAATTAGTGGTAACTAGTTTGTGTGTTTAGGTATTTAGGTAGAGCATAACCATCCCAAACAAATAAATCTATTGGTATAATAAGAAGGGTTAGTCCTCTTGTCACCACAAACTGTCTCCTTACTCTTTATTATAGTCTAATTTATCCCTTTCTTTATTGTAATATAATTTGGGCGAGTACTTTTCCTACAAACCTTCATCAAATTTTAGTTCTCCAAAAAACTTTTTTTGAGGACTGCAACTCGATCAGAGTCACACATTTCCTCTGCTCCTCTATTTCAGAAACTCCAGATTCTTACTATTTATGATATCAATATTTCTCAAATATGTGTTTTTATTTATAAGATACTTTCTGGTGGGAATATTCCTGAGCAGTTCAAGACCTATTTTAACACAAATTCTCAGGTCCATTCTTACTGAACCCGTCAGTCTCTAGATCTTCATCCTCCTAAATTCCTCACTAGTAGAGGTACATTTTCGATAAGATTTAGAGGAACCAAATTATGGAGTAGCCTTTCATATCTATCAATAAACTGTTCATCTGTCAAGTGTTTCAAAAGTCGCTTAAAGGGTCATTTAATTGCTGTTTTGTGATTGCTTTTCCCCATGTTGTCCATGTATCTGTTTTCATGTTTTTTTTCCTACTCACAATGTTGTTTGGTTAAGATTGCCCAGAAGTCTTTATAGATATTTAAATCAATATCCTCCTCACAAACACTGACCATACACTTCCACACAACACACACACACACACACTTGTCTTTTTTTTATATATATATTTACTGTATTGTTATTGTTGTTATTATATATATATCTTGTCCTAATGGTTTTTTATCACTATTATGTAGTCATATTATTTCTTTATATTAATCTTGCCTCTAGGTGGAGGCTTCAGATAAGCCCAGTGGGTTTTTTGCCTCTTCCTGCACTGTATATTATTCATTTTTTTGTTTTGTTATGTTGTATAGTCTTAAATTGTGCAAAATAAATAACTGCCACAGTATGAAATTAGAGGCTACTGATGTTTATGTATGTTCTGATGTATTCAGACAAGCAGGTTCATCCTTTCATTTAAATCTACTTGGTAACAAAGAGGTGCTATCTATCTATAAATATGTTCCTACAGTAGTACCAATTTGTTAGAAAATGAATAACAGGAAGCTAGCCGTATAGTCCACAACTGAGGCACATATAGGCAACTTTGTAAAGTCTATAAGTGACACTGACAGAAAGTTATTTTTGTCTTTATTGCAGAAATATGTTGTTAACATAAAAGCAAAATCTTCCCTGAATCCCTCCATCTCACGCTCCCTGGTTGATCTGGGTTAGCATCCATCTTATTTGACCTTGAGCAGGCCTGTAAGGCTGGGCTACTGCTTTGCCTCTTATTCTGATTATACAAGGCAAATGCTTTTCATTATAACTCTTTTAAAAAAGCCTTTCATTATCATTATTACTTATACAAATATATTGGATTCACAACTCTTTAGGGTACACATGGGGCTATTTCATTACTATAATTACAAAAAAATTATTGGGCAGAATTTTGACCTCACACTGTTTTTGTTTGTCAAATTCATATTAATATACTTCGTTGATTAGCCTAGATATTCATATTTTTGGCGTGAAAGCGTGTTCTCATTAAACTAATCCAGAAAAACTCACATGGTTTTATTGCTGTTCCCTTGGTAACAAGCAAACCCTTGCCCTTAGCCTTACTGGCTTCATATCACAATATATTCCAGAAATCTGAATTGCAAAACCAACATTAGGCTAATTGAACCTAAGTTGTGCAACAGGAGGTTAACCTCTGCTAAATTTTAGAAAAATACTGAAAATGTTTTAAATATCAGTACTAAAAAGTAATGACGTGTCAGAGTTTTAAATGAACTGCTCTGGCTAAACAGTTCATCATACCATCATGCCATGAACTCATATTTTACTGCAAAAGCGTTCTCTATTATACACAGCAACCCTTGTGGTCAATATTGAGAATTTATCTCGTCAATCTTGGGGTTTGTCATGCTGGATTTCACATGAAATCCCTTTTTGAGTGAGAAGTTACATATCAGAAGTCACTACGCAAGGGAAGTTAATGAATTATGTATGCATATTTTTTGCAAAATCTAGGTGTTTCTTTTCTGCAAACCCCCCATTATTTGGGGGGTTTGCAGAATTTTGGGCATGAAGGTGCTACACAAAAGTGTATTACGAACTACAATATTACCATATCATATAAGTTACATTACACTATCTATACACTTCTTCAGAAAAAAATTTCATCCATCTTATTTGACCTTGAGCAGGCCTGTAAGGCAGGGCTACTGCTTTGACTCTTATATCTGATTATACAAGGCAAATGCTTTTCATTATACCTCTTAAAAAAAGCCTTTCATTATCATTATTTCTTATACAAATATATTGGATTCACAACTCTTTAAGGTACACATGGGGCTATTTCATTACTATAATTACAAAAAAATTATTGGGCAGAATTTTGACCTCACACTATTTTTGTTTGTCAAATTCATATTAATATACTTCATTAATTAGCCTTAGATATTCATATTTCTTATTAAAAACTAATCCAGAAAAACTCACATGGTTTTATTGCTGTTCCCTTGGTAACAAGCAAACCCTTGCCCTTAGCCTTACTGGCATTCGTGTGGACCGTACCACTTTGTGGTGGTAGAGAGGGGGGGGGGTGTTGGAAGATATAAGTTATAGAATGACGTCTTTTTGCCAAAAAGATATCACGTTAAATTCACCTATACGCATTTAACATTATGACATAACATGTTGTTTGCTGTTATTTATCCTAAACGTTGTATATTCAATTATAGATAGTATGTATGCTTCTCTGCGCACCCCCCTGTGGGAATCCTCGTCATCACATTAAAACTGACGATCAGTACAGTAAGCTGTCAAAAGCTTGTTGCTTAAATCTGTGCAGTGCTACAGTAAAGTAATGGAAGAAACGAGGTCGAAATAACGGGGTTGTTGAACAGACATTTTCGGCAGCACTTGACATCTTGTTTATCGTTAGTTCAGCCGGACTGTCGTGTCGTCTGTCGTCCTAGCTGCTGCGTGATTTCCTCTGGTGAGAGCGGTTGATGATGATGAGGTAAGCAGGTGCACTCCTCAGCTAGCTAACGGAAGCTAACGGACGTTAACGGTAATGTTAACGGTCATTTATACCGTTAGCAACCATGACAACGGTGTAACTATGCTAACCGTTACCCTCGTTACTGTACCAACTGTCAGGTAACGGTTAGCTGACAGTCATTATAGTGGCATAGTGTGTTTGTTAATGGAGAGACATAACTGTGTATATACAGTAACGTGGTATGGGTGGGACGTCCATTATCAGAAATATGGAACCTTCACAACAATTTAAAGTATTTTTCTAAAAGCTTTCAACATAATTATAATCGCACAAGATGCTTTTAGTTGTGCTTTTAACCTGCACTCCAAGTAACAGTACAATGTGTGTGTTGTTTATTTGTTTGTTTATTTGTTTTGCACAATTTAAGACTATACAACATAACAAAATAAATAAATGAATAATATACAGTGCAGCAAGAGGCAAAAAACCCACTGGGTTTATCTGAAGCCTCCACCTATAGAGACAAGATTAATATAAAGAAATAATCTGACTACAAAATAGTGATAACAAACAATTAGAACAAGATATATATATATAATAACAACAATAACAATACAGTAAATATATCAAAAAAGATAAGTGTGTGTGTGTGTTGCGTGGAAGTGTATGGTTAGTGTTTGTGAGGAGGATATTGATTTAAATATCTATAATGTGTGCATTTTATCATCTTTAAAGGTCCCATATTATGCTCATTGTCAGGTTCATACTTGTATTTTGTGTTACTACTAGAACACATTTACATGCTGTAATGTTAAAAAAACAACTTTATTTTCCTCATACTGTCAGCCTGAATATGCCTGTATTTACCCTCTGTCTGAAACGCTCCGTTTTAGAGCATTTACGTTGCTATAGGCAACAGTTTGGATCCATGTGTACTTCCTGTCAGCTGATGTCATTCACATACACTGAACCAGAAATAAACTGGGACACATTAAGAATGTTTACGTTTAAAACCGTGTAATGGTCTAAATGTTGTATATTTGTGACATCACAAATGGACAGAAATCCTGACGGGTTGTTTTAAATGCACAATTTCTGAATACGGGCTGTGTGTATTTCTCCGTATATTGAACGTTTCAATACTTTCACAGTATTTATATGGCACTTAAACCTGCTTTATAATATAACAGACATGACAATCTCACTTTTTACAATATGGGACCTTTAATACTGGACTGAATACGGCAGCATGTGTCAGAAATAAACATTTACCTACTGTTTTAAACTGGAAAATGTTCATCACCAAGGATAATACCATTCATTCAACAAAAAGTAGGATGAGTTCCTTTAAAGTGAGGACACTGCCTAATGTGGGACACCCATGCTCCAGTGGGTGTAGGTCTTCCTCAAACAAATAAATCTCAAAAACTATTGATATTTAATGTCTTTCTAATATGCCTAAATGCTTCAAAACTATTCAGATTCAGATTCAGACAACTTTATTGAGCCCAAGAAGGGCAATTCAATTCACAGCTTGCATTTTCTTGCAATTTTGGTTCGATTAGGACACATTCTGGGTTTTTTGGAGTGGTACTGGGTTTGGATTTAATGTATTGGCTTCATATCACAATATATTCCAGAAATCTGAAATGCAAAAAAATGGCCAACATTAGGCTAATTGAAACTAAGTTGTGCAACAGGAGGTTGACCTCTGCTAAATGTTTAGAAAAATACTGAAAATGATTTAAATATCAGTACTAAAAAGTAATGATGTGTCAGAATTTTAAATGAACTGCTCTGGCTAAACAGTTCATCATACCATCATGCCATGAACTCATATTTTACTGCAATAGCGTTCTCTATTATACACAGCGACCCTTTTGGTCAAATATTGAGAATTTATCTCGTCAATCTTGGGATTTGTCATGCTGGATTTCACATGAAATCCCTTTTTGAGTGAGAAGTTACATATCAGTAGTCACTACGCAAGGGAAGTTAATGAATTATGTATGCATATTTCTGCAAAATCTAGGTGTAAAATCTTGACTTTACTCTGAATTATTTGGGGGGTTTGCGGGGGCATGAAGGTGCTACACAAAAGTGTATTACGAACTACAATATTAAGTAAGTTACATTACACTATCTATACACTTCTTAAGAAAAAAATCTCTGATTTACTCTGATCAATATTGAAACCAAGTTGAAAACCTGGCTTATTAAGGAGTTGTAATTACACAAAATTGAAATAGAAACACTAGGGATGCACTGAACCGACTTTTTCAGTCCGTTCGGGCGAAATGTTTGTACAGTGTTAGTAGGTATATCATTTCCTGTGTCTATGTGTTGAATCCAGTCTCATCTTAAATAATCAAATTGTATTCATAGATATAGGGTCAACTGCCAGCAGCGTATTGCTCCAAGCTGTGCACAAACAGTGCATCAGCTCCTGGTTTCCTATTGGCCAATTTCTGACTGGGAGGGTTTTCCTGGGGGCTGGCACCCAGACAGGAAGGGGGGGTGGCTAGAAATGTTTCAGCAGAGTTGGACAGGCAATTTTTACTGTTGTGAAGAGAAAATCTTTGGTCACTGAATCCGTGGGACAGAGAGGGGGTTAAAAGCTTGTTGTGGTCATTATATTAACAAGTTAGCTGCTCAAAAGTTGTATCTCTAACCTAGATCCTCGGTCGGGGGACAGAAGTTCTTTAGTGCTACATGAAGTGAGAGAGGTAGGTTTTCTTGCTCTGTTTCCTGACTTGCCCCCAAAGGAATTTGCTGCAGTATGCTGTGGGATAGCATGCAGTAAAGCTGAGCGGCTGTTATAGCAGAAGATCTGGGTTAACAACAGCAGAGTTTATTCTGAATCTGTGCCTTTTGAGTTTTTGTACACTTTTAGACCATGTTACTTGCTCTCAGTGGAGAAACCTCTCAACTCTTATTCAGCTCACGAGTTAGCCACCTTTTCTGCCTGCTCAGCAACTTCCTGTGTGTTTTACCAGTTAGACTATCCCGTCCTGTGTTTGACTCCCAACATGATGTGTGTATAAGCTTTGTCTTGCTTTCCTTCTATTCTGTATGTGGGCTTTGGTGGAACAAGAGTCAGCATATCTGACGGTAGCAATTTGGCACCAAGTGCTCGTGTCATCCTAGAGTGTTAGCAAATAAATAGAGAGCAACCATATAATAGCAAAAAGGTTATAGTGAGCAGAGAGAAAGTACCGAATTTATTTGTGATTTAAGATGAAATCTAGTCTGTTTTAGTGGATACTGATCCACAAAATGTGTTACAAATGTAGCACAGCACCCATCTTATGGATCTATGGATTTGAGCTTTGGAAATGTTCACGTACTGTTATTGATTGATTGATTAGCATGACACCACACAGCCGCACATCCCAGACTAGCACAACAACTGTGACTCTGTGTGTCGAACATGGCTAACATTGTTCAGTTTTATTGAAGAGGCATGGC
The DNA here is from genome assembly GCA_916700685.1 of Adelosebastes latens. NCBI lineage: Eukaryota > Metazoa > Chordata > Actinopteri > Perciformes > Sebastidae > Adelosebastes > Adelosebastes latens. The sequence continues at coordinate 51,252 of CAKAKR010066583.1, read as the reverse complement.
TGGGAGAAATCGCATGTGAAATGTGCCGATATACTACTATTGCATGTACAACAACCAACACAACATTTATGAAGTTTGGAATGGTCTGTCGAAATAATCTGTATTCTCTGATAACTAGCTACCATTACCGACATTGGGCTGGAAAACATCTAGATGTTCATCTTGAGATGTTTGTGCAGACACAGGGCAAAAAAAAACAGTGACTGAGAGAGGAATATTGTGGAGTAAAACACAAAATCGCAAAAGTAATACAATAAGTGGAAATGTTCAATTTACCAAGAGGGAAACATGCCATCTCCTGTAGAGTACATACATAGTTTTATTGATATAGTGACCTGGTCAAATTTAACTTTGTTGTTTAGAGTTTCAATGTTCGATCTAGTGACATATTGTATATTGTACTTCCTTGTTCCTAATCCATGTTTTTTTTTTTTGCTGGAGCCCTGTGCCTTTTGCTTAAGAACAGATGAACGGTCTCTAGTGAATAGTAGAAAGCACTTGAGATGCTATCAGTGTTTATGGTAGCTCTAAATGTGCCAACTGTAGACTAATGGCACCATAATTGTAGTGTTGTTTATTTGGATACATATTATGTAATATACATGCTTTTTGTCTTTCAGATCACCAACAGAAAGTGCCTTTGAGAAGATATCCCCGACCTGAAGTTGGTCCGTGTGCATTGCCAGCCTGTGTCTTCTTTAAGGCCAGACTCGAACACCATCCCAGGATACCTCATCTGCAAGCCCTTTGCCACCACTTTGCACAACTTCAGCACCTAAAGATGCTAAAATAGAGCCATAATATAAAAGGACGGAGACTAATGACCTGAGAATGTATGACTAAAGTGACAAGTCTGCATTAAATTTCCCTCACTTGTCTGATATTTACGGGCATCATCATTTGTGGAATATACACTTGAATGTGTCAGAGGAAAAAAAAAAAGTCACATCTGCAGTTGTTTCTTTCTGATGGGTGATTTCTCAGTGATTGACCAGCCATCTGATCGTTTTGCTCCAGCTGATGGAGGACTCACCACGGTGTTTTAAAAGAGGAATTTGCACATAGAGCCAAACTACAGCTTTTGGTGTATGAGGCACAATAAGATTGACTTAAAAGAAGATTTAAATAAAAGATTATAACCTTTGGTCATGGCGTTGAACATTTCTTCAGCAAGAGACACAAAATGGCTAACTCTGGAAGTCTGTCGACAGTTTCAGCGGGGAAACTGTTCACGTAGTGATGAGGAATGCAAATTTGCTCATCCACCGAAGAGCTGCCAAGTTGACAATGGGAGAGTAGTTGCCTGCTTTGACTCACTGAAGGTAAGAACTACTGCACACCCTCATATAAAAGGATTTTATACCCTATGAAATGAAACATTTTAGAGGTTACCTGAGTGAATTGTTTCTCTATGCCAAATCAAAAATGCATTTTTACATTTTTGCTCCTCTTTAAAAGAATTTAAAAAATGTTGGATTACTCAAAGTGCTCTTGGGGGTGCGGGTTACATCTAGCTAGCCTGTCCCATCAAATACATTTAAACCATAGACTATATATAAAGATGACTTTCACTTTACAAAAGTGAAACCAAAATATCCAGGATACGGGAGATGCCATCCTGAGATTTTGGTGTCATTTGGAGCCAGAGTCTGCGCAGTAGTGATTGGGGGCCTGGAGCCGCGGTATCGAGGTCCCTCCCACACACTTGCTCGAGCCAATCACGAGCCAAGCATGGCCGCAGCTTGTTAGCGTGAGCCACATAGATGCTACGTTAGCACCACGGTAGCTGTTTGGCTAGACAGAAACCATCTTTGGGAAAAATGTATTTGATGTGTCTTTTGACTTTTTAGTTTGGACCATGTCCCATCCGCTAACATGAAATGGGACCTATACTGCAGCCAGCCACCAGGGGGTAATCGAGATGTTTTGGCTTCTCTTTTGTGGAGCTGTCACGTCGTCCATCTTTATACGATCTATGATTCAAATCTGCAGGTCTACCAAGCTAACCAGTGATAACAACAGGACATGGGTTAGGGTATGAGTTTGGAAAAGCATCCCTGATATCATTCATAGTTGTCTACACTGCAATGTTCTAACATATACTGTATAGAAAAATGATAAACCACAATCTCAAAGCTTTATCTTCCATCATGTATAGCTCCAGTGTTTGTTTAACCATAGGTAATGACACACCTTACCAAAAATAGAGTGAAATACCTGTCAGATGTTACCCTCATCACTTATCTAATGTAGACTATACAAACAGCCAGTTGGATTACAGCCTGTTTATTCTCCTGTTTGCTCAGTTGCCCTGAATGAGACCAAGGCTGCTATATTCACTCTCGCACATTCAGTATCACCACACAATACAGCTTTGCCCCTAGGATTATTCTCATGTTGAGTCATCGTCTTATCTCCTTACTGTAGGCAGTTTATACACAGCTTGTGTGGACAGAGGGCCTTCTCTCTGCCCATGTGGTCAAGGGCCTGGACCAAAGGCTTTAGCTCAAAGTAACTACCTCATTCCTTTATCTAAAAACTGACCTGCATCATTTTAGCCTACAAAATGTATAGATCAAGACAGCATTGTTTGGAAATATACATATACAACTTTGTAATGTTGTATGTCACAGCTAGACTAAATTGTGGACTTCATTTTGGTGCATTTTCGTAAATAAACAGTAAACAATAGAACAATTAGGGTGCTTTCACAAGCCAACATTAAATCCGTTTTAATCAAACTCCGGGGCGGTTCTTTTGGGCAGTTGTGAATGCAGTAATCGTACTCTGGTGCAGACCAAAATAACCATAGTGCGGTTCGATTGCAGTGAGAACATTATCCAACCCTGGTGTAGGTAGAATTTGAGCAAATATGATAAAAAAAAGAAGTTGTTTTTATAAAACGGTCACTATATCCTGACAGTAGTGCATGAGACAGGTAATCTGAGAAAAATCATGTGCCTCTGTGGCTAAATAAAGTCCACAAAAATATTGATGTAGATCAGTGCTGAGTCAAAGTGAAAAAACTTTGAGAGCAATATTTCAAGGTCCGTGATTCCCTGCATAGAAGTGGCAGCTCTCTAGACGAAAAAGATAAATTTGCTCCTTCATACACGCCCCTCAGCATTAAGTCTTTTATTTGGTCCACATTAATTTATGCACTGTGAGACCAAACCAGACTAAATAGAAAACAAACCAAAAGTATCAATTTCACTCTGATTTGGACCAGCCAAACGGACTATGGCTTGTAAAAGTGCCCACAATAGAGATGTTGAATCCCTATTAGGATTAAGTGAGTGAATTAAGATCAATATCAAGCCTAGTTTTATCTTATTTTAAGAATTCAAGAATGAAGTCTTAACCTAGAATATCTGTTGCGAGGATGGGAATGAGAGGTCAGCTAAAAGTCATGTGATGATGTCACATGAATCTTTATGTCTTTATGAATAGGCTTTTGTCTGAGGAGTCCTCAAAAGTCTCTTAACAATATGACTACTGGTATAATGTCAACTGGGACAAACTCTAGCTGTTGCTCACCCTCAGCCTTTATTTATTAAAGGACAGAATAGAACTAGTTGTGTTTGTTTTCCTCTTACTTCACTGTTTTGGCTTTTCCACTGATGGCATTTTCTTGACATGTGATTCATTTCAGGTCAAAACTGTTTTACCCATTCATCAATCACCCCTAACAGAGTTACCTTTCTTATACAGAAGAATGTGCACATGCTTTGCTATTGTAACTAGTATCCCATGACTTCCATTAAAACAGTTGAGAGTCTTGTTGATAAACAAACTTGAACTGTTTCCTGTGGCTAGCTCTCACGACTGTTAGATGTTAGAGGATTACTCTCAGACAGCAGAGAAGTGAGCATACCCATTTAGAGCTACAACGGTTAATCGATTAGTTGTCGACTATGAAATTAATCGGCATCTATTTTGATAATCGGTTTGAGTAATTTTTAAAAGAGGACTGATTGGTCAGGTGGCCCACTGTTGTGATTGGTCAACCGAACCAAACTCTAACTAGCTTTGTTTGAGGGTGTGCCGAACTAGCTGCCAGGCAGGTATTATGCAAATGTGTTACGTGGTGACATCAGCACGTTACGGATGAAATGCGGGACTTCAATCAAGGCGTTTCAGGCAGTTCAGGAGCAGTGATTCTGTGGGGGAGACTAACTCCCTTTGGCGTGGACTTTTTTTGCTTTGTAACTTTGCAGACCTTTTGCATGCACAAAAAAAAACTATATAACACATTAAGGAAAGAAAAAAAGCATGAAAGTTCCTCCTTAAGAAAAAAAAAAGTCTAAATTCTCTGATGCCAGTTTTTAAACGTGAATATTTTCTGGTTGCTTTACTCCTCTATGACAGTAAATGGAATTTCTTTGAGTTGTGGACAAAACAAGACATTTAATGACGTCATCTTGGGCTTTGGGAAGCACTGATCGACATATTTCACCATTTTCTGACATTTTATAGACCAAACAACTAATCGATTAATCGAGAAAATAATAGACAGATTAATCAACAATGAAAATAATTGTTAGTTGCAGCCCTATACCCGTTCATCATTTCATGCAACTTTACATATTGTCAAGACAGAGTAGTCAATGAGCAACAGCTTCCTCGTCTTTCTCCTCAGTTTAACTAAGCCCTCCATAGCTGTGGCGCAGGAACCTTTATGCCAGTGTAATATGCAAGGCATACTTTCATTTCATACTTTCAAGCAACTAGTTGTACAAAGTTGTATAACAATAAAATCTTAGACATTAAAAGGGGGTGAATACTTAACAATGGCACTGCATTTTCTCAGAGCTATATCTAGACTAATGAAACATTGATGACAGTTAAACCTACATGGATATTCACTAAGTTAATTAATATAAATCTCTTGGGAGAAATGCAAATGATGTGAAATTAGTTAACTTGATTTGAATGTGAAGGGCATGGGAAGCTAAGCTCTCATTAGGCTAATACAGATGCTTGATTGACAGAAATTTGATTGGTAGGCTCATTTTAAAGTCTAAAAGGAGGTAGAAATGCTTAAGCTTAATAACCATTGGATTCCCATCGGACCATCATGCTCCTTACAGCCCTGTCTATCACATTTATATTGGCACATCATCTACATCCAAAGCTTACATTCAATGCCAATGTGGGAAATGGTGTTTCCTTTATGTGTTTGCAACTCAGTTTAGACCAATGATTAAAGAAACTGTTTCAAAGAATTTCATGATAAGTAACAATAAGATTATTTAGAGGAATATTATTAGGATCAACGGCCTGCAATCTTGATCGTTCTTTATGCCTTTTCTATTTTCTCTGAATACAGGGCCGATGCTCAAGAGAAAACTGCAAGTATCTTCATCCACCTTCACACTTAAAAACCCAGTTAGAGATAAATGGGCGCAACAATCTCATCCAGCAAAAGACAGCAGCAGCTGTGCTCGCCCAACAGATGCAGCTCATGATCCCAGGACCCAGCCTGCAGTCTATGGTAAGGTCCTCGTAGGAACTTTTATTTGTGTTATGGAGCATGTCTCACTCTCCTCATAGCCATCATTTCATTTTACACAGGGACTGGGCACAAATACTGGTCTTGGTTATGGTTCATACATGACACCTTTGAGCCATGGAATGAGCCTCATCCCAACAGACAACCTCTCCAGCACCCAAGTTCTTCTTTCTGGGAGCCCACCCATCACGGCCCAGAGCTCCTCCTCCTCTTCTTCTTCTTCTTCTTCGTCTCCCTCACAGAAGCTGCAGCGTGCAGACAAACTAGAGGTATTCATGCACCACAAGGAGTGATTTAACATGAAAAAAAAAATACATCAGTAGTTCTGTGGCCTGACATAATCTGGCTACTTGCCGAAATGCTGAATTCTTGTCACCGTCTTTATAATTGCTCCTCTCAGGTGTGCCGCGAGTTTCAGCGGGGAAACTGTGCGAGAGGGGAGACAGATTGCCGCTTCGCTCACCCCAGTGACAGCCCAATGATTGACACCACAGATAACACTGTCACTGTTTGCATGGACTACATCAAGAGCCGCTGCTCCAGGGAGAAGTGCAAGTATTTTCACCCACCTGCACACTTGCAGGCCAAAATCAAATCCAGTCAACAGCAAGTCAGTCACACAGCCGTTGCAGCCCAGGCCGCAGCTGCAGCCATGGTAAGACAGAGCCTTTATTTAGTTTGCACAAAACATATATTATCCTGCCAATAATATGTTGGTTGTTGTTGGAATTGTGTTTGCCATGACATCACTGAATGTGGAGCACTATATATTTATATGTAGAAAAAAAAAGTACCTGATGTCTAAGTGTTAAACAAAGCAGGAAATCAGCAACATCGAGACAACTGAAAACTTCTCTCTAGGACTATATCAATTAAATTAAAAAGAGATTTAGTCATAAATGGAAAAATCTGCACTTTGTCTGTTTCTCTTCTGATAATTAAGAGCATATGCCAGTTTTTAATTCTGATGTAAACAGGTTTTTTATGACATCAGAAAATATTACAAAGAAGGATGAGATGAGATTAGATTCATGGTGGTTGTTGTCAAGGTTTAGTCCTTGGATTAAAAGGCCTGTCAATCAAATTGAGAGCAATAGCAGGTTGGAACCTGCTATTGCTATTGCTCCATTATAAAAACTCGAAATACAAGATTGTATTTTGAGTTTTTATAATGGAGCTGTGCTTTTTGCTGACATTTCAAAGCTTTTGCCTTTAAGCTTTGGCCCAATCAAAAGATGAACATTTTCTATGCTGGCACATACACCAGACACTTCATAGACAGAACCGGTGCTATATTGCAGTTAACTGACGAATGGCTTGTCAGAACAGTTTATGTGCTATACAGTATGAGTCATTGTAATGGCTAAGCTTTGTGATAACTGCCTGCATGGAAAAGTGCAAAAAAAGAGCAAAGTCATCTGTTATAAACTTGACAGTTTTCCGCTTCATCATTTCTGCCATTTCTTTAAATGTTTCTTGGTTTCAGTTTTAACATTAACTTACTTTACTTAAAGCAGCAGTGGGTAGAAATGGAGCAAATATGGTTTAAAAAAAATATTTTTATAAAACGGTCACTATATATCCTGACAGTAGTGCATATGAGACAGGTAATCTGAAAAAAGGCAGCGCTGAAAATAAATATCAATCAATATTCTGTTACCATAATGCCTATTTCTCGCCTAAAATGTTTTCAGAAATATCTTGTAGTGTACTGTTTAGCTGGAAAATGAGAAAGTTTGTGACCCGGCAGCCATGTTGAGATAAGTTGAGGAAATACCAAGCACCGCCCACCAGCTGGAGCACAGCCAATAGGAAGGCTCTCTCTCTGAAATGACCTGTGATTGGCCAAAGTCTCCTGTCACGGGCTAGATTTTTTCAAGCGTGAAAACAGAGCCATGAGGAGGTGCAGAAGTCTAGTTTTCTCTCAGAAGACTTGAATTACAATATGCTGAAATTATGGAATCTTTGCCCAATGATGCCAAAAATATTCTGCCTACTGCAGGTTTAAGTTGCTTTAAAGTTGCACTTTCAGGTCTTGCCATATGTCATGTGGCTTCAGTAAAATGTGCTTCCTTGCCCTCCCTACATGTAGACCATCTACTTTTCATTAACATCATCTTTTATGGTTACTTACATTTACATAATATTTGTGTTGCATGAAATTTAAGTTGAATTTTAAGCTCACAGAAGCAATCATGATGTAGAGGAGGCATCTGCCCTTCCACCAAAAGCCTTAGTGTGAATGTAGTAAATGGAGCTCCACATTCTGTGTTTTATGACATCGCATACATGGTTATTTCAGCTGTTTATTTGTGATGTTGCCTTTGGCTACCTCTCACAAAACCACATAATTTTTAATTTAACTATAAAAATGTTCAGTGCTTGATGTGCATTACATTGTTAGCCTTATCAAAATCTGATCAAGTAGTAGTGATCAATATACAGTGTAAAAAATTATAGATTAAGATATAAGATATACTATTGTGCCCTATCATTGTAAATCTGTGTTGCCAAAGCTATTGATTAACTGTACATGTTGACCTACTAATGAAGGAGTCTTTAGTTAGTGTGTCTTTTAATCAGTTATTTTGGTTACTGTGCATGCATATTGTGTTTTATGTTGTATACTACATTCAGATTATTTTGTTTTTGTTTTCCCCTTCTCACCTATCCACAATGCTGTCCCCCATGACGCACCTCTGCTTGCTGTTACCTGTTTGTTAAACGCTTGAATCCCATTGGCCCACTGCCATCATGTGCTCGCTGCCTGCTATTAAAAGACTCAGTCGACTGCCAAAGCAATGAAGCGATCCCTCGAGGCAACTGTAGACCTGGTATTTTCACCTTTTGCTTTGGTTGTAGCTATTAATTGAACTGTAATAACTTTTCATTTTTGTCATTGTGGTTTAAAGCTTCTTCAAGTCTCATATAGTCTTTGTGTACACAGTCATCATCAGTAGCTTTAAGTGCTAGAGATGTTTTAAAATCTTTGGTTATTCCATTCATGTTTGTATCCTAAAACATGCTCGATTTGATGTGATGTGATAACAGTCACCTTTATTTTGTAGTCGTGTTTGCCGCTTTTCCATATTTTTGTAAATGAATACTAAAATATTAAGTAGATGCTCAGAGAGAAGAGAAAGTTTTGGTGTGTCATGTCTCCTCTGGTTTCCTTTCAGGCCTATCCCTACAGTATACCCCTACCAAAGAGACAAGCTTTTGAGAAGAGCAGCTGGGCCAGCTCTCTCCTCAGCCCCAGTTTTTTGCACTACCAACAGGCTCTGGCCAACACACATCTGCAGCAGCCCACTGCTGCATTTTATCCCACAGGTGAGCTTCTAAACTCGATCTTGAGTCAAGGCTAAACAGGAATTTTATACACTTCACACTTTCTTAATTCTGTTTTTCTGGGGATACTGCCCACAAATATACACACGTTTGTTGTCACTTGACTTAAAGTTACTGAGAGGAACTTTTAACTGGTTATGAAACAGTCCCACTAGCGGTTGCCAAAACTTCACAGGGGGTTTGCAAGGCCTTCTTGATTTTAAGAGGTGTAAGACAACCTTTTTTTTTTTTTAAATACAGTTGGCCTGAATCTCAGCTTTTCATACATTTCTGTGAAGAAAACTCAATGAACTTGTTGTTTAAGGAATAAATGTAAAAATTAGAAAAGTATGCAGTAAGGAGCTAATGGAACAATGGCTAAGCGTTAGGTAGAAGAAAACACTGAATTTATAAAAAAAAAAGAAGCCTATTAAGTATGTACAGTATAATTGTTAAAAATCCAAAATATTTACACAATAACAGACAGAAAATGTTATTAAAAGTTCCTAAAAATAACAGGAAAACTCATCTCTGATGCAATATTCACAGGAAATAATCTGCTCAAAACTCATCCAAATCATTCGTTTTACACAAACTTCCTGCAGTTATTGCATTCACTATGCATTGAATATAATATGAAATATCCATTAAATATGTCAGTTAGTCAGGGGTCGTCAGTTTACTTAATGATGGAAAAACATTGGGAACCACTGCTCTATATGACCTACATAAGGAAACGAGACCATCAACGAGAAGATTGGCTATTTCTGTATAGTTATTCTTAATGCTTGTCATCGGTAGCACCGGGTCGGATTCTGCACAGGCCGTATTGCTGGGCCCGCTGAAGCAAAGGGAGGCACAGGGGAACCAGAACCAGGGTTGCGCGGGGCAGACTGTCAGACCCTGCTGCAGTAAAATGAGAGGTTTTCTAAAGGGAATCTGGTGCTTAGAAACACTACGGCTTTTGTCCACAGGGACCGCCACAATCAAAACAAAATTAAAGTTCCTCGTAGTAGCTTTAAGAACCAAGATGTAGTATTTTACTTAATTTAATCTGCATATCTGTTAAATCTTTACCATCTAAACAGTATGGGTCTTATTTGTGTATGTTTCCTACACTAAAGATGTATTCATGTGGGCTCGTGCCAGTGTTGACCATACTGATATGTGTCAGTCACGCTAAAATACAGTCTCTCTTTCCATTTGATGATCACACAGGTTCTGTCTTCTGCATGACTCCCGGTAACGGCATTGGTAGGTCCCTTCTTTATTTTATTATAAATTCTGCCTTATTATCAATGAAGAGCACAAGTGAAGCTTTCATATTGATCTGGCTGTTTTTGTTATTCCAGCATAGGAAAGGAAACCTTTTGAATCAGGATCAATCAGGAACCAAATTAAAACCCTATCTTAAATTGATCAGAGGATAGTTTTATTGTTCTGTTTTTCTGTAAACATTTTGGTTTTTGAAGTGCATATTTGTGGGTTTTTTTATAATCAAGTCTTGTGATACATACTTTCTTGTAATATATCAATAATCCTTTCTCAAACATCACTTCAGGTAGTCAAACAGAATATTAAAATGTAAGCATTTTGGTGGATTTTGTTTGTAGAATTACCACGCACCATGGATTAGGAAATTTGATCAGCATCTCTTAGTTTCACTTCAATGTTTTTTATACTCTTTAAATTAGGGCTGTCAAAGTTAACGCGATAATAACGCTTTAACGCAAATTCGTTTTAACGCCACTAATCTCTTTAACGCATTAACGCAACTTGCAATTTTTAAGTTGTAGCGGGCTCAGTTTTAAAGCTAGAGTGAAGATATTGGCATGAAACTAGAAAACCGAGGGAATCCATGTCAACCATGTCATACTAGTTTGTCGCGAAGGAGGCTAAATAACACTCTAAACTTGCGCAAAATTTTGGCGAGGAAAAACTGGCATGGCCATTCTCTAAGGGGTCCCTTGACCTGAAAATGGGTTCTATGGGTAACAACGAGTCTCCCCTTTACAGACATGCCCACTTTATGATAATCACATGCAGTTTTTGGCAAGTCATAGTCAAGTCAGCACACTGACACACTGACAGCTGTTGATGCCTGTTGGGCTTGAGTTTGCCATGTTATGATTTGAGCATATTTTTTATGCTAAATGCAGTACCTCTGAGGGTTTCTGAACAATATTTGTCATTGTTTTGTGTTGTTAATTGATTTCCAATAATAAATATATACATATAATTGCATAAAGCAAGCATATTTGCCCAATCCCATGTTGATAAGAGTATTGCAATTAATCGTGATTAACTATGGACCATCATGCAATTAATCGCGATTCAATATTTAAATCGATTGACAGCCCTATCTTAAATGTTACATCATTAAAACTCCTCAAATATCTTATTAAAAAACACTTTGATCATGTCTGGTGGCATTGCTGTAAATGCCGTCTCTTTTGGGATGTCAGATTATGGACAGATTTCCTAATTTTATCTCTTATCAGCTCTCCTTTTATGTTCTCCCCTGCTGTCTCGCTTTGCTGTGTGATCACATGCCATCTGCTGGTCTAACCCAATGATGGCTCGCTGCTAATGTCATATTGTATTTGCCTGGCAAGAAAGAGAAAAACATTGCTATGGTTACCATAATGCTCCACCTCCGTTTTCATTGCTTTCATGGTTCCTTTCCTGAAAAAGTCCCCATGATGTACAGTGCTACGCCTGCTACTGTCTCTGCAGCAACTACTCCCGCCACAAGTGTCCCCTACGCAGCAACAGCACCAGCCAATCAGGTTTGCTCCTTTTTAAAGCTTTCTGTCATAAATCCTTGAGCTCTGAATGAGTGCTTCATCTTTAAATCAGGGGAGTTGCTTCGTCAGCATAGCATTGCCCTGCTTGCATTGCCTGTCATCAAGCTGCATCATTCATGTAGACCTTCAGTTGAACTACAGTAGGTTGCATCTCACCCCTTTCCCTGATGACAGACGTCACTTACAGTACATGTATTTCGAGGTCTTCCATCTGCAAACAGTGGTGTTGCATATATTCTTTACTGCATGTTATTTTGCTGTGTTCCATGTCAGTGTCTGTTTCATTACTCAATATGCAGTTCAAAATGTTCCCTGAATACTTAAAACACAATAGTAGCTTAGGTACTTGTCATACTGGTTGTATTAATTAGCTAATATTTGCATTAATTGTATTATTATCATCTTTGAAAATATGCTGTCCTGATTAGGGTTTTATTTTTAAACACTTTATAATAACCATCATTTATAAATGGTAAATTGATAGATAATTAAACTTAGTTAATACTTTTACTTTTTACTATTAACAAACCATGAAATGATAATTAATAATGTTTACTAATTATTAGTAATGCTTTCATATATTTTTTAAAAAAAGACCGTTGCTATGGACGCAGTTCTGATGTCGGACTGTGGCGGACCGTTTTTGTGTCAAATCGTTGATTTCTTAAGTTAGTAGCTGTGTAATAAGCGGGATAATGTACAGCTAGCAGGTCATTGTTGTGAAATAAACCCCTTCAGGGCGATGCAAAACCCTACGCTCCGCATCGCGGTGCGGCGTCGCCCTATCGGGGTTTATTTCACAACAATGACCGGCTCGCTGTACATTATCCCTTACATAGTATTTCAATTTGAAGTAATGGCACAGCCATGAAAAAATGTCATCATTTCTGTACGGAAAATTAAGACCAATATCAAGTGTTTAAGGGGTTAAGGTATTTGTTTCATTTCATTTTGTCAATTTTATATCCATCACAATGATGATTCTTGATGGGCCCTTTTGTCATGTAACATTTGGACCAAGTATATTTTTTCCATTGTTTGCAACCACTAAGTGACTGTGTTTTGCCCCTGAAACAGATCATCCTCAAGTAACCACCAGAGACAGAAGTCAGTGCCGTGTTGCTGCTGTTAAAGACGCCAAACAACTGCTCTGTAAATACCCTGTTAACACCACACACAACTTACAACAGGCTGCATGCTGATAACATCACTGACGAAAAAGTTATAGACATCACTTTGATATCTCATAATAAATTACACAGCTCAATTACTAGGATTATACTGTGTTAGATAAGTGTCACAGAAGATTATTGTATGCACGCGCCTTTGCACCCGTATTACCATGCATCCTCAGTAATGTGCATAATATCCTGGTTTCTATTCCCTAAACCAATCCTGACAAGTTCAGAGGTGCATTTAGCCTCTTAATCAGCTGCAGTGTGTCTCCAGTTCACATGTAGGAGCCTCATAAATCAAAGTTAACTTTTCTGAACACCAGGAAACACATTGAAATAACACAGAAACAGGCAGTACAGACACAGTAGTAACACCTTAATATTAACTGATATGGAAACAAACACTGACAGTTTTAAATGATGTAAATATTACAAGAGGAAGAGATGAGCATGACAGATATAATCTGAAAACAGTACATGTTAAGAGCAGGTGTAAAAGGGTCCTATATTGGTGATTGTTAAAATCGTATCAAGATATTTAGCAACAAATATTTTTTTTTCCTTTCTTGAATGTGTTATGTAAACTAAAAGTTTTTTTTTCACATTAATGATTGTTTATCCAGTGCCAGCTTTAATTATTTCAAACAGTAAAACACATTTATTTGAACTTTAAAGTCCTCAAAGTTAAGGAAGTTTCCTTTAAAATGTTCTGAGGTTAGTCCATCTATATGGTTTAGCCTGTCATCCCCAGAGAACAGGATCAGTGCTCCACCTCCTGGTGTGCCTTTGCATTGCATATACAGTATGTTTGCTGAGAGAAAATACTGTTTATTCCATTTGCTGCAGATACTTTTTTTTTAAGGCAGCGAAGCAACAATGATTCAAACATTTAGATTTCCCCCCCTTTATCTTAAAAAATATTGGATCAGTCACAGTGATTGTTGACTTGTTGATGTATCTGTAAGTGGTTTTCACTTCTGGAGCCAGTTTCACAAAGATAGACTATGGCTTTGGTCAAACTAATATTCAGATTTCAGATGTCTAAATTAATCTGTTTCACAAAATTGTCTTGTTCTTGAATATCTTAAGTAAGACTAATGGCTGACCGAGTAACCACATCAATTCGCTCAGCAGAAAATGTTTCGATTCAACAGTTGCAAGGACATTTTACTGGTAGGGCTGCAACTAACGATTATTTTCACTGTTGATTAATGTGTAGATTATTTACTCAATTAATCGATAGTTGTTTGGTCTATAAAATGTCAGAAAATTGTGAAAAATGTCGATCAGTGTTTCCCAAAGCCCAAGATGACGTCTTCAAATGTCTTGTTTTGTCCACAACTCAAAGATATTCAGTAGGGATGACCCAAATGCTTCGAAGCTTCGACTGTTGCCATGGTGACCGACCTCCAAATCAGTATTCTGATGCTTAGTTTTTGTTTTTTTTATGTAATAACAATGTATAAATCCCAAAATAGCCCATGAAATAAGGAATAATCCCACAACATCATTTATTATTCGTACTCAACATTAATTATTATTAGTTATTCTCAGACGTATATCGCTGTTAGTTGTGTGTAGAGGTGCCTGTGTGTACAGTAGTGTGGCAGCGGCACTGTCTCGGGCACTGAAACGGGAGAGATGGAGACAGACAGGCAGAAAAAACATGTCAGTCTTCCACGCCTCGAAGCTTCGAATATTTAACATTGAAGCTTTGAAGCCCAAAAAATAGTATTCGGGACAGCCCTGGTATTCAATTTACTGTCATAGAGGAGTAAAGAAACCAGAAAATATTCACATTAAAGAAGCTGGAATCAAGAGAATTTTATTTTTTTTGTTTTTACTCAAACCGATTTATAGTTTATCAAAAGATTAATTTAATAGTTGACAACTTATCGATTAATCGTTGCAGCTCTATTTACTGAGAAATTCAGCAAAGAGTGTAACAATACAAAGAACATCCAGTAAATCTCAGCAAAGTGCAGACCTGTAGCAAAGCTGAGATGAGCCATGTTTTCCTCATTTTTTGTAGCTTGATGCCACTGGTCAACAGGTGTCACTGATTGTTACCATGGAAACACTGGTCAGCAGGTGTCACTGATTGTTACCATGGAAATATCTTAGTTCTGAGTTAGCCTGGTGGTTGGGTGATTTTTATGGTGCCTTCATATGGGGACGTGTTTACCGTGTTTACGACATTAGTCCATATGAACGCCCCCCCCTCTTGTGGTATAGTCTGAAAGCTCCGAGTTCACCAGTTGTGATGTGTTTGTTGACGTTGTCAGAAATGGCGGAGGCCATGAAAGTTAATTTTACGGTGCATGATAATTGAATATATTGTAATTTTAGTCGTATATTGTTTTTCTTTGTGATTTTATAATATGTCTGAGGAAAATATTGATATTCCCAACTGCTTCATCTTTTCCCTGCCTTTACATTTCCTGCATTATGTTACCCGCTTGCTAGATTGCTAAATTGTTAGCCTCTGTAGCTTCTAGACGCCGACAGTAACGTTAATATTGCCGTTGCTTAGCAGCGTTGTTCCCACGACTTACCCACTTGAACGCCAAGCATATTGTGTACACGACTTCCCATGTTGTAAACACAAGCTCACGAGTTTCATTTGAAGGCACCATGACTTTAAAATAAGCTTGATTTTTGTGAGACTGTCTCACTTGCATTAGACTAATTAAGCAAAATTAGGACTGGCCTAACATTACAGACCGGTCTAAAATATCTTTGTGAAACTGGCTCCTGGTCCAACTTGAACATACCATGGTTTTAAGAAGAGCCTCCACAGCCATCGAAGTCAACTCAACAAAAGGGTGTTAGAATTACCACCGCTCATATTCAAGCTAAAGTTCCTGTAATCCTATAAAGACTGAGTCGAGTAGTGTGTGAACTGTTAGTCTTAATGTAACAGTCAGTTGTCAGTGCTGTATTGTTTGAATGTTACAAGTGCCTGAAGAATTGTGCAGATGAGGATATCCATGCACATTTAAAAGGCTTTGTGTGAAAAATCACTAGATTAAATCTACTTGAGTCAGATTCAGAAAGAAATATTTTACAATGCTACGTCAGTGCATTAGTATTTAGTGGTTTAATTCATTTTCACTGATGCTCAAATTGTGTGTGCTATGTATAAGAATTTATATCCAGCTTAATTTCATTTGTTTCACTTTTAAGATGATAAGTGTAAGATGGTGTTTCCTAAGTAGTTTCATGCACAGTAAAATACTAGAGGTTGAAGTTTGGTAAAGTTTAGTTGTGTATCATCGATACCACATTATGCAATTACCCGTCTTTGTTTGAAACGGACAGCAGACAGAGTGGGTATTGTGTCTGGTTAAGTGAAAAACAAAACAGATGTTAAAAACAGTGTTCAGTCGTAAATGTAACATTCTCTTGAACATCTTAAAATTAAATTTGAGTTCCCTGTTTTGCAAACATCTTGTGCAAATATCAACATTTCCTTTAATGTTTCCGATGTCTTTCCAAGTGACTGACATCCTTTTTTCTTTTTTTCTTTTTTTCTTTTTTAAATGAAAATGTGTGTGTACACTTTTGTTTGATTGACGCAGACAATCCACCAAGAGATATTTCATTTGTTCTCAAACGTTTTATTGGTTGGAATATAAGGCGTATACTTGCATATTTTACTAGTTTAACATTAGAAAAGAACACTTTTAAAATGTATTCTCTTCTATTTTACGATGAATGTAAGTTATTAAACTGACTTTAGCTCTGCTGGAGGTTCCTCAAAGGGCCTTGATCTGTTGCATTAGCCTATGAGAAGCCGTCTTGTGTCCAGGGATCGAATGTTGGAGCAAAGTAGAAGCTTAAAACATTTCATCCCTGACACTGCCTTGTCACCTGTGAGGGACAACGAACCTTTGTATGAGCAAGGCCATAGAATTGCTTTTTATGTACAAAAGTGCATTGTACAGGCCACATTTTACGGAAAGTAACTTTCATAATAGTGTTATAATAGTTTGTCATTTAATTGTTTTGATGTGTTGCTGAGGCAATCTGAAGTTGCAGTGATTAAAACTGTATTTTTGCAGGGGATGAAACTGTTTTTCCTCCTCACAATAACACATTAGATTGTACTGTCAGATACTTTATTCTGCCATGGTGAAACACTGTAAGTGATCCAGTGCATGAGAATATATTTTGAAATGTGAATTTTGTGTTTTATATGGGTTCCACTGCATGTTAACATCTTGCAGCAAACATATAATCCACCCTCGGAGAATCTGCAGTCAGAATGTTGGTAGTTGACGGTTCAGCGGCTGTTTGGACCTTCGTTTTTTGTTTTCATAATATGATCGCTTTTAAAGTTTAAGTTGTTATTAGATATATGACATTTTTTCCCTTATTTATTTTACCTGCAAATAAAAGGCATATAACCGAATGTTTGTTTCACCTTTTGGCAAAAAAGCTTGAATGTCATGGATACAACGGCACATGAGGTTGTTTGCGATTTGGATCACCCAGTCAAAAAGATGTGGACAGTAAGAATGTTTAGTCTGACTGACTAGAGCACTTTCTCAACCGTCAGACTGAGAGGACATGCTTTTTGTGAACTTTGCCTTATCTTTAATCTTTTCCTAAGTTTGTATTTGTTCAGTAATTATTAATTCCATATTGTCTAATAAATAAAACACATTTCACTGATTTTTTCTGTGAAATTATTATTACTACACAAGTTTGAGGCTAAATTTGTAAAATCAACTAAATCCTGATAGGACTGGCTAAATTGTTTGTTAAATTATATTAATATTATATCAGCATTTGGTTTAATCCTGGCCTGAATATAAACTGTCCCTCTTTTTTTAAAACTTACTTGTGAAAATAATTTGATTTGTGCACAATTAAGCATTTCATGTGGATAGTTTTGTTCCTGTAAATTCAAAATTGTGTAATATCTAATATTGCAAATAAATAAATGTCAAGTAGATGCTGTGCTGTGAGCTTTGTTGTTTGATTTTGCACTGTACAATTATTTTAAGTAGTGTGTCTGAAAGTTTTATTGTAAGTGACAGTCTCCTGAAATTGAATTTAGGCTAGGCAGCTTTCAAACAGCCCATTTCAAACACAGAGGTAAAGAAAAGCATTAAAATTATATTTTCAAAACAATATGAAATCAAAAACAATTAAATCAATTATGATAAAATAAAATTACATTTTAATAAATTTGATTTGATGCAATAAAATACATAAAACAACAAATTATATATGTATATATATATATATATATATATGTATATATATATATATGTATATATACATATATATATAATAAGAATAAATAAAAATAGCAGAAATGATCAGCTGGTTTTCAGTGGTTCAGTTATATATATATATATATATTTATATATTATATATTATTTGCAGAGTTTGATTTCTTAAAATATGTCCATCCTGACAAACAAAACAAATAAAAAACTAAATGATAAAAACAAGTAATATAATATATACATAACAATAAGAATATAATAAGAATAAACATATGAAATCATAATTTATTGTATTTTTATTTATTCAGGCAGAATTCAATTTCTTAAAAATATGTCCATCCTGAGTCTGGTGTGATTTGCGGGTGCAACATATTATTTTTTATATTTAACAATAGACCAGAAATACAGTTACATTTAATTATTTTTCCATATAGCAAATATAGGTTGTAATGTCTTGATAATATCTGCCTGCACTGGTTTCAGATCAATGAATAGACTGGTAAATAATTCTCCTGACTTTTGTAGGCAGCTTTTTTTATACTCAAATTTTGGACAGCGACAACAAAAAATGCAGCGTTACCATAGCAACAGCATCCGGTGCATTTTTTTCCTCCTCCTGGATACACATCCTCGAGTGGCCCCCTGTGATTGGTCGAGCTCTCTCTCTGGATGTCACCAGGGCAACCGAATGATGGGGGAATTTTAACACATGAACGGAAACCGCAAACCGCTGGATGTGACTGGCTCTCCTCTTCCTCTCCATTCAAGCACTAGTAAGAGCAGGAGAGGCTGCCCGGTTGGACCGCTCGCACATCCATCAGTCTGAGGAGGAGGAGGGTCCTGCCTGCCTCGGTACGGGAGCCGAGTAGGGACCAGCTGGTTACGCAGCGTGCCGTGGAGTCTCCACCCCGAGAGAAGAGAGGAGTATGGCGGCTGGGACTGCGCTGGAGAGCGAGGGAGAAGCGGAGGAGACATGCCAGAGATGCTGAAAAAACAAACAAAGAGATGCAACTTCTTTAACCAAGTGTGGAAATACTTCCAGCTGGTGCTGTTTTCCTGAGCTTTGCACTTCATTGTCGGGACTATATAAGCCAGCGTTTTACCATCCTCCATGGAGCAAGTTTGTTTTTTTTCTCTGATGCATAGAGAGAAGGGTGAGCTAAGCAGATGAAAACCAACACATCATCGGGCGATATTTCCTTCCTCCCTGTGCGCATTTTGGCACAATCCTCGGATGCCCAAATAACTGTCAGTGTCTGGCCTGCATGGGGTAAATCTCTACAATGAAATCCATCTCTGGGCAGCGAGTCTTTGTGCTCTGCCAGAGCTGAAGCTGAAGCAGCAGCTGTAATATTGACAACCACCGTTGTGCAAAATGGGACACGAGTGGTGAATGTGATTCGTGCGCTTTTTGGGTTCATTTATTGATACTTTACACGATTTAAATCCCCAACGATGCGCGAGTATAAAGTGGTGGTCCTGGGCAGCGGCGGGGTCGGGAAATCCGCCCTCACCGTGCAGTTCGTCACCGGGACGTTCATTGAGAAGTACGACCCCACTATAGAGGATTTCTACCGCAAGGAGATCGAGGTGGACTCGTCGCCCTCGGTGCTGGAGATCCTGGACACCGCCGGCACCGAGCAGTTCGCCTCCATGCGGGACCTTTACATCAAGAACGGACAAGGATTCATCCTGGTCTACAGCCTGGTCAACCAGCAGAGCTTCCAGGACATAAAGCCCATGAGGGACCAGATCATCAGAGTGAAAAGGTTGGTGAGAATAAGAATATTATGTGTGGATCTTCACATATATAGTGCTGGCCTTATCAGGCCCCTGTGTAGTTTCAGGGTGGGCCTAGGCCTGGTCTGAGATCTGTGCTTGGATGGAGATGCTGAGCATCTTCAGAGGCAGACAACACAACATGCCTGTTTTTATTTTTTGATGTCTCACCCACAATGCTTAGTTGTAGGTAGACCAATGCCCTCAGTGCTGCAGCTCTAAAAGTCATTATTTGTGATTTCTAAGCGACTTTGTCATGTTTCTGGACAGTTTAGGGATGACAGCAGGGCAACAGTGCTGATCCACTCTGTCCATCAGTGACCAGGTGTCCCACTTTACGATCCCAGTTGTTGTTGTCGTCCCACATATTGAGACGATGTCCCACATTTTCTTTGGCATTTGTGATTTCTAAGCGACTGTCATGTTTCTAGACAGTTTAGGAATGACAGCAGGGCAACAGTGCTGATCCACTCTGTCCATCAGCGACCAACTGTCCCACTTTACGATCCCACGTGTATCCCAGTTGTTGTTGTTGTCGTCCCACATTTTCTTTGGATCCTGTTTTCAAGAGTCAAACCACTGCAGGACAGACGCTTTTCTAAAATCTGGTTTACATGCCTGTTCTTTTTTTGGTGTCTCACCCACAATGCTTAGTTGTAGGTAGACCAATGCCCCTCGCACTGCAGCTCTAAAAGTAATCTTTTGTGATTTCTAAGCCACTTTGTCATGTTTCTAGACAGTTGTGTTTTAGGGATGACAGCAGAGGCAACAGTGCTGATCCACTCTGTCCATCAGCACTGTGAGGGTGCACCAGGTGTCCCACTTTACCATCCCACTTGTATCCCAGTTGTTGTTGTTGTTGTCGTCCCACATATTGAGACGATGTCCCACATTTCCTTTGGCTCTAGTTTTCAAGAGTCAAACCACTGCAGGACAGACGTTTTTTTTTTTTAAATCTGGCTTTTATCCAATGGCTGGTCAAGAGAGCAGGGAATAAGGTCGTCATCACGGGGCTGTCTGTGTTTGCTGTCAAACTGTGCACACGTGGGTCAAGTGCAGGTTGACCTGTCACCGTCTTTGCTATACGCTATGCCCAACGGGGAAAATTGCGAGTCACCACAAAACTCACAAGCTATGCAGATTTATAGGCCGAATATGATGGAAACTACCACAAAGAAAAAGAAATGCAATTACAACAAAGACTACTTACAAGTGGGTGAAACTGAGGGAAGGCGATTCTCAGAGAGTTTTTTTGCGAAATATGCCAGTTATTTTTCAATTTCACACGAAGGGATACAACATGAAGCTGCAAAGCATAGAGATGTTATGAAGTAAGGGGCAGAATAGAAATGTTTATTTTTAAAGTCAGACATTATATCAAAATTACCACTCAGCCTTGGTAACATGTCCCACATTGTCCCACACAAACATACTCTTTGTCCCACATTTGATTTGTTGGGATCTGGTCACCCTAACTGTGAAGACCGGTCCAGTCATAACACGCTAGACGCTGTCTGTGATCATCCGAGCTGCTGCTGCTGCTGCTGCCCACTGTGCCGGATGCTGCAACCCCTGTGAAACACCCAGCCGGGGATACCCAGGATTCAGAGCAACAGAGGCTCTGCAGAGAGCTTCAAGGTAGCTCAAAATACTGTAGGGGAGGAAAAGCAGCACACTAAGGAGAAGAAGAAGAAGAAGAGGCCATGTTTTTAATTAACAAGCTGCACAAGCTCTTTAGGAAGAGCGGCACAATTGAAAGCATGAAATCGCCTGATATGTCTGAGCGCTTGTTACACAGATGATCCAGATATGAGGTCACCGGTGTGAGCTGCTGATTGATACACGGGAGAGGTTAGCTGAGGCTGTGTGGTTATGCTGTTATGCTCTTCTTCCAATGCACTGTGAAGACACACTGCTGCACATTCACCTGGTGACATGACACAAAGTTAAATAACCCAGTGAGAGCCTAATTCGAATATGTCATAGATGCTGCTGGTTAAATCACTGGTTGGCAGCGCGCACCGGGCTGTGATGGTGTGGGTTCATCAGTCATTGTTGGTGTCGGTGGATGTGTTACAGTCAGTATAGGGAGTGCACGATTTTGAAATAGATTTTGAAATGCTTTTATTGTTGTAGTCTGAGTAACGTGACGTCATATCCGTTCCGTATCCGTCAACCAAAACAAACCGCAGCCGGCCGAAATGACAAAGTAGAAAACGGCGGAGGGTCGGTGTGGATACGACAACTGTAGAGCACCATTATACTGACATTTATATTAAATGCATTCAGACGGAGCTAACGGTAAGAGCTAATGACGGACTTGGCGAAGTTAGCGGAAGTATACACGTGTGACTACGTCCGGTTTTCAAAATAAGATGTTAACAAAAGGGAACTGTATATACAATATACATTTATGGATTATGATTGAATGGATTACTGTATATTCACCAGAAGTATATAACATTACATGTCACTTATAAATTAAAAAGAAAATACCTCTAATTTGTGAGGGAAAAATTTCTGAATATATACTTGCTGAAAATCAAACAGTTTTATTGTATTCATTTAGATATTTTCCAAAGTAAAAGTCCCTAGAAGTGTATGATTCAACTTCTTCCCGTGGTCTACTGTTAAAAAAGTTAACAAAAATCGCAATAAATCGTCATATCGAATTGCAATACTTAAAAATCGCAATACATATCGAATCTCGCACCCAAGTATCATGATAGTATCGAATCGGGAGATAGGTTTATCGTCCCAGCCCTTTTACTGATACAGCTAATTACTTTAGATAATGCTCCTCACATGCTCATCACATGCTCATAAATTCAATCATTATAAAGATGTTTATTTTTGTTAGTTTCATTCAGTCTTTGCCACCTAATTGGACTTTTTTTTTTTGCTGCATCTTATAAACAATCCTATAAATCTGTGGCTCCGGATGAAAGAATGAGGCCAACATGTTTCCCCCATATGAGTTGAGAATGAGGAGAGGTGTGTTCAGGCTACTTACAGTGTGTGTTTGATAAGTGTGTTTGTCTTCATATGTAAATGTATACATGTGTGCTCACACAGCAGATGCAGGCAGGCTGCTATGTGATTTCACACTTTTTCAGTCTGGTGCTGCTCTCTAATGTCACAGCAGAATTTATTTTCTGTAGCGAAAACATCACACTTCACATGCTACTCCTACACAGTAGTTCATTTCAGAGTCCTGTATGCTTCATACAGATTGTGTTTGAAACTGTGGAGTTAAAAAATGTCAGGGTCATGGGTAGGGCTAGGACGATTCACCTATCTCCCGATTCAATACTATCACGATTCTTGGGTGCCAATGTGATATGTATTGTGTTGTTACAAGAATTGCGTTTCGATATTACGATTTATTGCGATTTTTGTTAACTTTTTTAACACTAGACCATGGGAAAAAAGTTGAATCATACACTTTACTTTGGAAAATATCGAAATAAATACAATGAATGTTTGATTTTCAGCATGTGTGTAGTCAGAGACGTCCTGAAGTCAGATATATCAGTCATTGTCAGGCATTATTTATTTAATTTTTTTCCAGCAACCCAAAAATCAAAGAATAAAGACATTTCCCTCACAAATTAGTGGTATTTTCTTTTTAATTTATAAGGAAAATGTAATGTTTTATACTTCTGGTGAATATAATCCATATATATGTATTTTGTACATAAAGTTCCCTTTGTTAACATCTTATTTTGAAAACCGGACGTAGTCACACTCGTATACTTCCGCTAACTTCGCCAAGTCCGTCGCTAGCTATCATCGTCTGCTCCGTTCTCTTTATACATCCACGGTCAGCTCCATGGGCCGTTTGAATGCATTAAACATAAATGTCAGTATATTGGTGCTCTATGGTTGTAGCGTCGGCCGATTTGACCACGGAGATGCGAGTGACGGCTGACTTGACCGCACGTTACCACAATACGATGACGTTTCCTGTCCATGACAGAGTTATCATGCAGCTTTAGCCATGATGTCTAGCCCTGCTTCTCTTGGTAATGTGTGAAACCCAAAGTGTTTCTATACTTTACTGTATGTGTAGTGTTTACCACGTTGGATTTGAAATGTCGTAGTTTTCTGCTGTGTCGTTTCGGCCGACTGTGGCCGCCTGCGGTTTGTTTTGGTGATGAATACGGAACGGATATGATGTCACGTTACTCAGACTACAACAACAAAAGCGATAACTTCCTTCTACCTCCGCATAGACTCAAATGAAACAAATATATCGATTCTGGCATTAAAAAATCATTCAAAATCATAAAAAAAAATCGGGATACATAGGTGAATTGATTTTCTTTTTTACAGTTTGTTCTGAATGAAAGTATGCTTTTTTAATTTGGTTATTCACAGAATTTCTCTTCATTTGTTATAAAGGAGAGATGAATCAAATAATTTCTTAGACTTGAGTAGGTTTAGAGACCTCAGCATCATGCTGACTTGACTATGACTTGCCATCATAAAGTGGGCATGTCTGTAAAGGGGAGACTCGTGGGTACCCATAGAACCCATTTTCATTCACATATCTTGAGGTCAGAGGTCAAAGGACCCCTTTGAAAGTGGCCATGCCAGGTTTTCCTCGCCCAAAAAGTTTGGAGCGTTATTTTGCCTCCCTCGTGACGAGCTAGTATGTGTGTTATCGTATACAGTATATTATTTAAAACCTATCAAGAGCAGAAGTCAGCTTATGTAACTGCTGTCAACACGCAGATGCTTTTAGTAACAGAAATCTTCTGTGTGTAGTTTTGAAAATGTTTCAAACAAACAGCTTCAACTCGTACGCCTACAACGATACAAACAAAGACTGCGTTTTCCTTTTTCAGTTGATTTCATTTCAGTGAAATTGGCTACATACTGTATGAAAACCTAGCTCCTATACCCATCAAGGATCAATACAAGAACCACATACTGTATTTATTTCTAAACGCAGTGTCAGTTATTGTTTCTCTTGTTGCTGGAGCCAAGAATGCTAACAGATAAATCACAAATTATCTTGTGATTATATTTAGCAAATTAAAAGTAAACTCTTGAAAACACATTGTTAAACGTGTGTGGGGATTATGTTAAGATACCAGCCAAGTTGTATCTGTAGCACCAGTAATGTGTTGTTCTTTGATCAAATATTTGCTAATTATAGTCATAATTTTGTTAATATTGTGCTGCATTTGAAAGAGAAAGTTGTATGGCTGTTTGTGTAAGACAACAATGATGTATTTCAGAAGTTTGCTGTTTGTTAAATGCAGGGTCTCATATAAACACTAGTTCATGAACGGAAATACATGCACTCACAACGGATATATTGGATATATTGGCAACGGACAGTTTTGTTTTTCGGATAATAACGATTATTTAACACGATTACTCATTGACTTTGGAAACCTCATGCATTTAGAAAGAAGATTTTGTAGGCTACATTTTAAAGTTAAATGCGCAACCTGGTGCAAAATTAAGAGGCTGAAAGAATAGCTTGTGCTCTATTAAACACTAATCACAAACACATTGGTTGTCTAGATATGAATAGTGATGACACGGCAAGAAAAGCACACACACAAAGCACGCTAAACAAGATGAGGCCTGTGGGTTGCCGACATCGCCGCACTGAGGACAGAGTTTCGGCCGAGGGGTGCTGCAGAGCGCATGAAATGCAACAATTTCAGGCATGTTCTGTGGGTTGGTTGAAGGGCATTGTGGGAAATGTAGGAAATCAGTAAATGCAGTAGGAGAGGACCAGACAGGTTGAGACATCAAGAGGTTCACTGTTCACAACATCAAATACTGATGAGTGAAAATCATCATAACATCAGAAAAAGGGTGGAATTTCCATGAGCCGATTAGTTGATTTATTGATTAGTTGATCTACATAAAAATAATCAGCAACTATTTTGATAAACAATTAATCGCTTCAATCATTTATCAAACACAAACATTTTGCTGCTTCTCTTTGTCATATGTCTTCGTAAACTGAATACCTTTTGAGTTTTGGACAAAACCAAGACATCTGAAGACACCGTTTGGGCTCGGGAAGTTGTAGTAGGAATTTTTCACAATGTTTTGATATTTTGTAGACCAAACAATTAATTGATTAATCAAAAAAAAAACTGATCACCAGATGAATCGATAATCATATAATTTTTCCTTTAACATTGAGGGAGGGATGGTTGAAATGTAGCCAGTAGAACTTGGACCACAGCTTCAGCAGTAACAGGTGTCATCTCTGTCTGATATTGGTGAACTACTGTATTTAGGAGATGTCATTTTGTTATGCTCACCTCAGCAGTTACTGTTCCTGCACATTGCATTGTTGTCTCTTGCCTGTCTGTTCCTCCTCGCTGCCAAAACACTGTGACCCGTCACGACCACGTCGGCGTTCGCTCAGGTCAGAGGCGCTGCTGTGCGTCGCTCTCACTCTGAACCCTGTCAGCATCTATCAGCGCCTGCTGTTAGTGTGGCTTTAGCACAGAGGCAATGGGTGCACGTGATTACACCGAGGCCTGCCTGTGTCCGCTGGGGACCTCATCACTCCTCACTTCAGCTGCAGTCAACTATACACCAAGGATATATGGTGATCGGTGACTTAACAGAGCATTTAAATAGCGGTGACATGGTCAGAGGATAGTGGAGAAGAAAGAGGTGAAAAAAGGCTACCATAATAAACTACTGCATGTGTACTTTCAACATTGTACTAAGGCTCGCAAACTGCAGAGTTGTCGTCCCAAGGCTTGTTCATGTGCCAACTGGTTGAAAGGATCAAGATCAATAAATGGAGGAGCAGCAGTCTCCCAGAAAGATCTTCTTTCATCTGTTTCTGTTGTGAAAACTGGGCAAAAGAACTGAGCTAAAGTTCAGTGATGATTGCTTAACACTTGGTACACAGTGGTGTTTTTCAAATATCCAACAAGTTGTTTCTACTCTACCAGTTAGAGTAAATGATAGATGCAGGGAGAGAAACTCCCATTAACTTACCCCAACAAACAGGTAACATTTTTAGCCGTTCTGGCGGCATGGCTTTAAGGTTGGTCGGTCCACCATTTTGGTCCAGACAGAAATATCTCAACAACTATTGGATGGATTGTGCTAAGATTTATTACGAGTAACTATGCTGCTCTGAGGATGAATGCTAATGGCCTGACCTTTCCTCTAGCACCACCTTGAGGTTGACATTTGTGGTTTTAAGTGAAATGTTCTTGACAACTATTAGATGGATTGTCATGAAATTTGGTTCAGACATTTATGTCCCCCTCAGAATGAATTGTAATCACTTTGGTGATCCTCTGACTTTTCAGCTAGCGCCATTTTCAGGTTCAATACTTTCGACTTATACTTTCGACCGATACTTTATGACTTAATAACTGCAAAACTAACGACATTCCCATCATCCTCTCAGCTGTACTTTGGGTTTTGTTTGGACGGCAGTGGCTCACGGGACAGAGCGGGTCAGTTTGATGCCCGGCTCCTCCTGACCGCATGTCCAAGTGTCCTTGAGCGCGACATGTTAGTGACATTAAAGCAGCAGTGGGTAGAAATGGATCGAATATGACAAAAAAAAAAAGTTACTTTTATAAAACAGTGACTATATCCTGAGAGTAGTGCATGAGACAGGTAATCTGGAAAAAAATCATGTGCCTCTGTGTCCTCCGGTGTCCTCCGATGCTCCTAATGGCATCTGCAAGATTTCACAGACCGGAGGACAACCACCAATCAGAGCCGAGCTTGAGTCTGCCGTCTCTGAGCAGCTGTCAATCACTCGCAAATTCTGATCAAGCGGTCAAACTAGGCAGCGCTGATCAAATATTAATCAATATTCAGTTACTGTAATGCCTATTTCTCTCCTCAAATGTTTTCAGAAACATCTCGTAGTGTACTGTTTAGCTGTAAAATGAGAAAGTTTGCCGCCAAGTTGAGATCAGTTGAGGAAATACCAAGCACCGCCCACCATCCGGAGAAAACTACCATTGAGTCAGTATCGTCCCGATAACGGTATTGGATCGGTGCATCCCTACAACAAATATAAACAACAAACTGACACATCGTATTGTATATTAGTCTTATGTGATTTCTAAGCAAAACATAGAGTTCTTTCTAACATGAGCCTGATAGTGTCGACACTGGAATAATATCCTCAGTGTAATGCATCATTTTTAGACTTATGAATGAGTCTCTGAACTATTCAAAGCATATTCCTTTTTATGGAAAAGCAATCTGAACAAATTCCCAACGCAGTGGCACTTTGCATTTCAGATTTTATTTTTTGTACCTTGTACAATAAGAGGAGGAATTTGTCTTAGACGACATAATTACCGCGGGGAGATAGCAGTGTGCCGTCTTATTGCTGTGATACTTCAGATCCAAGGATGAGTAGCCTGTACAGTCTGTCAAGTACACTGCGCGTTCATCTTCCTCATTTTGACATGTCATGGCCAGTGTCTCCGTCATCTGTGAATAGCATCAGATTTTTTAAGGAAAGGGGAAGCAGAGGATTTGTTTTCACAACCTTGAGTTAATCCAAAAGAGACATTAAGTACTATCCCTGATATTGTCAGCAAAGCAGAAAATTTCATGCAAAATTCATGTGCTTGCCATGGCTTGTTTACCAAAGATTTTCCAGATATCTATTCCTGATGAAATCTTTCTTTGCTCTGATGCTGTGCCAGAAGAGAGGAGCTTATTGCTGCTCTCTGACTCAGCTGATGTCTCTCTACTGAATAAACTGAAGACCCTCCAACAAAAGGGCCGTCGGGAGGAGGCCCGGCACGCAACCTGTTTCCTCCCTCATCCTGACGGCGTTGGCCGGAGTCAAATCCAGAGACTCTTGGGCCGCTGGGTTCCTCTGTCCGTCAGCGAAGCCTATGTGAGTTGATGCATCATGCATTATAGATAAGGTGTGTCTGGGCGAGCTCGAATGGGTGTCTGCAGTCAGACAGCTCCAGTGCGGGGCGCCGTCAAGCTCACACAGGCTGAAGGCTAAAGCATGACATGTTGTTGTGCTGTTTGTGTCACGGCACAAACACAAGCAGTTATTCATTTGTGTTTTGAGGCTCGTGTATAAACCATGTAAACCGCTCCGTATGTGTTCTGTGTTGTGGACGAGCCTCGCTTCCTTGGCCGGCACCCTTTATGTTGAGGCCCTGGGAGCCTCGGTATCCGTGGCAGCCGCTGTCTCACACCTCCTGGGACTGCCGGTTTCCTCCTCTGTTATTATGACTATATATAGACCCTCTCCTTCTGTACCAGATGTCTTTGTGCTGCACTTGTGTTATGATGAGGCCTAAATGAGCTACATAACTGAACAAGTCAAGTCCTCCATTATGGTTAAAAAAAAAACACACACACACACACACACCGCATACCCGGGTGTTTGCTATGATCTTATTGGACTGACTTTATTTGGATTCCTCCCGCTGTTTGGGACATCCATGATAATTATCTGACATGCAAGCAGCTCTGACAAAAGATTCACAGCTTTACATGTTGTCAGTGGATTGGAAATCCATCTACTGAAATACCATCTGGGTGTTACGCCAAAGAAAAGAATAAACAATGTAATGATAATGATGGTAATGATTACTGTAACATACAGCTGAAACAATTAGTCAATTAATCAATTAGTCAATAGAGAATTAATTGGCAACTATTTTGACAACTGTTTATTTTTCAAGCAAAAATGGCCAAAAGAATCACTGGTTCCAGCTTCTCAAAAGTAAACATTTTCTAGTTTTTATGGTCTTCTTTCATATTAATTGAATATTATTGCATTTTGGACTGTTGGTTTGGACAAAAATAGACATTCTTAAAGTGTACATATCATAAAATACTCACTTTTTCAGTGCTTGTGCTCATACATGTGGGTATCTAGAGTGCCTACCAACCCACAAACTGTGAAATAAAACAACCCAATCAGTTTTTTCATGGGCCGCCTAGATCAGAAAACATGTGATTCAACAAGCCGTTCAGATTTGGCTCCTCTTCCTATGTCACATGCAGGCTCATATAAAATATACCGCCCTCCATCTGAGTATCTCCACTCACAGCTTGAGACCTATACCTTTACAAAGGTGCACCATATTTTTCTCACAAGAGACAGGCACTAAAACGGAGCGTTTCAAACAGAGGTTAAATACAGGTATATTCAGATGCAGATTATGAGAAAAAAATGTTTTTTGACCATTAAATCATGTAAACATGTTCTAGTAGAAACCCGAATTACAAGAACCTGAAAATGAGTATGACATGTCCTCTTTAAGATGTCCCCGTGGGCTCTGGGAATTTGTGATGTGCATTTGTTTGCATTCTATGGATCAACGATTAATAGATTCATTGAGTAAAAAAATCGGTAGGTTAAATGATAATGAAAGTAATCTTTCGTTGCAGCCCTACTGTTAAATTACTGATAATAATGATAATTTGCAGTTGCATTATTTCTCATTTAAGGAGCTTGAATCCATTCACAGAGCTCATAACCACCCTGAACTGTGTTTTTTCCTGGAGCAAGTAACATTTGGGACAGGAAAGTAAGATGTGAAACAGCATGTCATGGTAGATAATATATAAGATAGTTGACTTTCCGTAGGCCTCCATGACATATTTACAGCAGGAGATTTGAGCCAAAATCACAGACCAGAGACACCCAAATGGCACCATTACCCAAACTAAACGCTGAGCCCCCTGTGGCTCCTCCTAAACGAATGCAGCTATAAAAATGTAAAGGTTTCGCCTTTCAATCTGCTCACCCACAACTATGTTTAGGATTTTTACGTGAAGGTGGGAACGGGAATTTAAGGTTCAAGGCATGAACTGCCCGCCACAAACGAGATGTGGTCCAAAATAGTTCTCCGGAAAATAACGGCCTTGGCTTGCTTTTTATTGACACCAGGAATGCAGTGAGCGAGACCTGTGTGCACTGTACACTGCATGTTAAAGTTGTGAAGCATAAGATGTAGTTTCTCCTTCAAGTTGCCTCCGAGCTCGTAGAACACGGTCACGCTCTTGGTTACACGGCGACCGACCTCTAAGATCGTCTCTTCGTCGTAGCTCCTCTCGGCTGCTGAGCCGATCCTGGGAACAGAACAGGACGGTTGAGATTAAAGTTCACTCTGGATGAAGTATTCATGAGCAGATCAAAGTCGGCTCCCTGTTTTCTGAAAGTTTAAGCTTATTTAACGCTGAAACCTGCAGCCGCTGGCCTCTGAGAATTGCTCAGGCTGCTGGACTTGGAGAAGTATCACAGTTGCTGCTTCTGCAGTCTCCCCGTCTCTCCAGCATTAGTCAATTCCTTGTATACCTGCTACCATAGCAATCAAGGATGAGGATGTTTTTTTTCTGTAAATAATTTAGAAGCATGTATATTTCATAGAGAGAGGGCAGCATTTGAAAAACCCTAATGGTGTTGATGGGTGTTCGGGTGCATGACTCTGGTTGGTTTTGACGATGTTGTTCAGTGTCGTGAACCGAGACATTTAAACTCGGTTCAAATGAAGGGTCCAACGGGTGAAAAGCGCTCCTTTTTGCCAGCCCTACACACAGATAAGGATGAAAGAAATAACAACCTGTTGTTTACCAAAGGATGTGGATATGCAGGATCTGCTATATCTCTCTGATGTTTTTGATCTTTGTTATCTCTTCTGATGTGTACAAACCGCCTCAGGGGCCCGCCATGTTTCCCAATATCAAAACTGATGTAGTGATTATATTGGTGGTCAGAGCCGTTACTTCTAATAATCATAGTGCAGTAGCCTATTTAATTTTAATAACTTGCTGTCTCTTCTGGCTGTCCACTAGGTCCGGGACGATTCACCTATCTCCCAATTCGATACTATCATACTTGGGTGCCGATTCAAAGTATTGCGATTCGATATTACGATTTATTGTGATTTTTGTGAACTTTTTTCATCACTAGACCACGGGACAAAAGTTGAATCATACACTTCCAGGGACTTTTACTTTGAAAAATATCTAAATTGATACAGTAAAAATGTTTGATTTTCAACATGTATATGTAGTCGGAGATGTCCTGAAGTCAAATATATCAGTCTTGTCAGGAATTATTTTTTTATTTTTTTTCCAGCAACCCAAAAATCAAAGAATAAAGACATTTCCTTCACAAATTAGGGATATTTTCTTTTAACACCATATTTTGAAAACCAGATGTAGTCACGTGTGTATATTTCCACTAACTTTGCCAAGTCCGTCTCTAGCTCTCCCGTTAGCTCCGTTCTCTTTATACATCCATGGTCAGCTCCATCGGGGCCGTTTGAATGCATTTAATATGAATGTCAGTATATGGGCGCTCTGCAGTTGTAGCGTCGGCCGATTTGACCACGGAGATGCGAGTGACGGGTGGCTTGACCGCAATACGATAACATAGTTAACAACAGAGTTACATGTAGCATGCAGCTTAAGCCATGATGTCTCGCTCTGCTTTTCCTGGCAATGTGTGAAACCCAAAGTGTTTCCATACTTTACTGTATGTGTAGTGTTTACCACTTTGGATTTTAAATGTGAGGGTGCAGGTCATATCCACGCCGACTCTCTGCCGTTTTCTGCTTTGTCGTATCTGCCGATTTCTGCTCGCTACGGCCAGCCGGCCGGCTACTGTTTGTCTTGCGAGACGGATATGACGTCATGTTACTCAGACTACAACAATAAAATCGGTAACTTCCTTCTACCTCTGCATAGACTCAAATGAAGCAAATGTATCGGTTCTTGCATTAAAAAATCAATTTCAAAATTGTAAAAAAAAAAAAATCGGGATACTTAGGCTTGTTGATTTTTTTTTTTCCCCACCCCTATTAAGCATGTGCTAATACCAAGTTCTGAAAGCGTAATTGCCTGTCTTTGTAAACTGCAAGTTCAGTGAAAATATAAGAGCACAAAAACTTGCTTCCATACAGTTCCTCAGCATCAGTTTTGGCTGAGTCTGACAACCCGATGTGGGTCTGTGTCTGTCCTCAGGTACGAGAAGGTTCCTGTGATCCTGGTGGGGAACAAGGTGGACCTGGAAAGCGAGAGGGAGGTATCGTCCAGCGAAGGTCAGGCCCTGGCCGAGGAGTGGGGCTGCCCGTTCATGGAGACCTCGGCCAAGAGCAAAACCATGGTAGACGAACTGTTCGCTGAGATTGTTCGGCAGATGGACTACGCCGCCCAGCCAGACAAGGATGACCCCTGCTGCTCCTCTTGCAATATACAATAGCCCCGGGGGCCTCCAGGAACAGGCCGGGCAAAAAGCCTACTTAGAGGAAGCTGCTTCGACCCACAGCAGAGAGACACACACTTAGACACACGCACATGCACATGCCAATTAAACGGAAGAAAAATTCATGGTTGAACGCGGTGGATTTTAACTCCACGGAGCATAAAATCAGCAGTGACATGATTACTAATAACGACATGTGAGTAATGAATACATTTTGAACGAGGAATGCCAGGAATTTGCCGCAAGAGAAATTGACAAATGACAAAAAAGGAACATGCCCTCGCCTTATGTTACTCTCTTCTGTTGTTTGGGTTTGTCTTTATCCTTTTGAGTTGTGGGGGAAAATCATCAGCAAACAGTCACAGATCAGGATATTTACTCTTTACGTTGTTCTACAATCTGTTATGAATGAGTAAAAAAATGTCTTCTCCTGGTTTTGTTTGTATCACAGAAGATGCATTTTTTTGTTGACTCAATTTGCAAGTAGCTACTGTAAACAAATCCAATAACAGATTTCTGGCATCCAGTTGTTTTTAAAGTATTAAGGAGTTTTTGATTTACAGTATGTACAATTTTTCTTTCAGCGCATTTTGTGCAGAGGTTGGTGGGAGGTTTTTTCTACTCATCACAGGGCTGAACCAAAGAGGTGAACTGAAATCGCCTCCTTTTTTTATTTAATTTTATTTTTTTCAGTCGTCAGAAAAGGAATGGAGAGAAAATGGTGGATAAGTCAGTGTCTTTCTTGAAACATTGGTGCAGTCATCTCTTTCCTATTTCTCACTTTGAGATACGATAGCAAACAAACAATAGCAGAGTCTTTCACATATCTCGTGATGTTTCGTTTTCCTCTCTGGGAGACTGACGGCAGATTGTCGAGTAGTAATATAACTAACTGCTTCATCCTGATGGGACAAAGAGTTCATCTTTCCAGTGTTTGAATATCTCTACAGACGATCTCTCTAAACTCTTTTCAGGAATGGGTGACATTTTAAAGTGAAGATGCCAACATTTGTCATACTTTACATTTTCTTTTTCTCCTCCGATCAATATGAAATGGGGTGCTCAAGAGTTTCGACATCCTGATCCCATTCTGTATGTGCTCAGAGCATTCAAAGTAACAAATAGCAACGACCAAGGCGATGATAATAAGAATAATAAATAGTAGTGTAAATATTTTGTATTGAAAGTGCCAGCTCCTGTGAAGACACTGACTCAACACATGTGGAAATGTCAACTGTATGCATGGCTAGTAAACAAAAAAAGGACTCTTATTGTTTGAGATAAATATAGGCTGTGGAAATGTGCAAACCAAACACATACATGTCTGGATCTGGACACTGTCTCAACTGTACATCTGTGTTGCCACGGGAACCAGACTTTCCCCGTGAAACCATTTTCATTGTTGATTTTATATTTTTTTATGTGACCATTTACTCTTTATTCCCTCTCTGAATGGTGACACTGTTACATTTGACACCTAAACAATAAAAGTGCGTTCAACACTCAACTGAGTCTTCCAAGGACTGACATGCTCGCACTCTTGAGATTTGTTTTGTAACCAAATTGCTTCTTTTCTTCGGTGCTTTTCCTACTTGTAACTCTACATTATT
Source organism: Adelosebastes latens (assembly GCA_916700685.1). Lineage (NCBI taxonomy): Eukaryota > Metazoa > Chordata > Actinopteri > Perciformes > Sebastidae > Adelosebastes > Adelosebastes latens. The sequence continues at coordinate 16,586 of CAKAKR010066583.1, read as the reverse complement.
ACTAGGCTAACTTTTTTAAATCGTTTCACAGAGGCCTTAACCACTAACAGGCTTTGACCACTCTCTTATACATCAGGAGATGAATTCGATGAACTCGCTGAAATGGAGCCAAAGAAGGTATATTGCCAAGAAGTGAAAGTCAATTGTTCGTTTCCATTGCAACATCAGCACCCAGCAGCAAAGCTACGCTTCCGCCATTTTGGACTGAAAGCATCTACCGGATGCCAGTAAAACCTCTGTCTAAAAAGTGCTATACTAAAGTAAAACAAAATCTATTCTGTCATATTCTACTGAAATGGCCTGTGTTGTTTGATCAAATATTCTAAATATAATAAGCGTTTTCAGTCCAAAATGGCAGCAGTGGCTGTTGTCAAAAACACACAGGAGTTTCATCTCTTTGCTTATATAGAGTGGTACAGGAATGAGTCTTAAAACCCGGACATGACCTAGCATTTTAGCCCTTCCGGTTCCCTCATATGGAATTCGATGTTTTTTTTTTAATGGGTTTTTAGTTAGATGCCTGAAATAAGGTCTGTGGTTAACACAAGCTGAAGAGATTTTAACGTTTTATTCTACAACATAAAATAGGCTGCATCAATAAATACCCTACTCGTGAATTTTGAAGTCTTTATGTGTCTAAAAAAGGCGGTTGCTAACCTGTGGCTAAATGAGACTAGTGCCGACTCGTCCGCCTTTACAGCCTTGTTGCGTATACTCACGCTCATGAGACCTTGGTGTAGTTCATCTATAGCCTAACGTTAGCTTTTTACTTCTGACAATTGCATTTATGCTTCAAAAATCATAAAAGTGGTGTTCGTTTGTGGAGATTATCTTGCGCAACAAAACGTGTAAGTATTATAAATGTGTGTTTGCCACACGGCTTATTTTCTGCAATAATCCAAAACCCAATGGAAAAATCCCATTGGCTTTTTGTCGAGGGAACCCAGGGCGATGCTAACTTCCTGGTTGGCCTCAAGGCCTATTGAAGGAGGCTGGGTCACGCTTCATCAGCGCGTCATATCTACGACCGCAGCTCCAGTTACACTGCGTGTGTGTTATACCCCAAGCCTCCTTCAAATAGGCCTTGGATGGCCTCTTTGATGGAGACACACAGGACCGCAACTCCAGTTACACTGCGCATGTGTCGTACCCCGTAGGGGGGGAAGTAAACAGGAAGTAGCCTATAGATAATAGGCTCGTTTGAGATGAACTGCGCCTCGCCTGGAAAGTAGACGAGATCAGGCGGAAGCAGCAAAAGCTGCGGTCAAGTCGGACAGGTTCCAGTCGTTTCGAGCAGCCTTCAAAGAATTTACAAGAAGTCACAGAAAAAGTTACTTCCTGTTAGATACTATCTGTAGGCTTCTTGTAGTTTTCAGACCACGTTGGGATTTATTCATATTTGTTTGTAAATCTATGTGGAAATGTGCATGTGTCTGGCATTGGATTCTATCCTTTATTATTTTTATGTCCGCCTTGTAAAGCACATAATGAGCACTCGTTTTGATAAGTATATAGATAACCTTCATTATTATAATAATTATTATTAACAACCACACAAGATGTCTTTGTTAACAGATGAAACCTTCATTGCACAACATGAGACTAATACAATCTAGCGTTAAATATTACACAGAAAGTTGTGACTTTCTACAACACGTGGTGTTTGCTGTCAAAACTAAGAGCCAATCAGCTCTTTGATCAGGCGCGAGCCAGGTGTTTCCCATAATGCTGGGTCTTGCAGGCACCATTAAAACTATGCCGAATTAGCTGCTAATAGCTCCTGTTTGCAATGTACCCATGAATGCATAGACAACTATCACTGGATTACTTTGATACTGAAGAAAACTTAAAAACGCGATTATTCTCAGACAAATTCTGGAGAGTCTTTTTTCTGAGATTTCTAAGCGGATTTATGGACGTGTATTGGCGATGGACAGTGGAGATAATGATATCCTCGGGAAGGGTAAGTCTCACTGAATCTAAAAATATGTGTATCAACAGTTTGAGAACCTGTGAGCTTCATGATGTGAATGTGCACAAACACATTGACACAGTTGGCCAGTTGTGCCCGTAGACTGGCTGGTAGAAGTGTAGGCCTACTGTAGTGACAAAAGCGTGTCCTTCCACTGCTGCCCAATGTAACTGTTGTTTTGAAAAAAAATTGTAAAATATAAATAAATAAATAAAATATATAAATAAATATGCAAATGCCTAAAAACCCTTACGAAAAAGTAGCATACTTCAAGTTTATTTTATGAAGTATACTTAATTAAAGCTCAAATATATTTCCCCCTAGTGTCCTTTAGTAAGTGTACTAACATCAATGTACTAGTGGCTTGAGGCTTCAAAACGGCAGTCCACAAACCAATGGGTGACGTCACGGTGACTACAATACGTCCACTTCTTATATACAGTCTATGATTTGTTTACAGGACAGTGCGTTATTTCTTTATACCGACCTTTTAACCTGAGTAGAGTTTAATATGGTAGAACAGTAAATGCAAGTGGAGCTGTTTTTGAGATTCGGTTATTTGAGACATATTATTAGAGACATACCTTTTTTTATTTTTGTCATTTCTAGTAAGATCACAGAATTTGATGAATGATAGATCAAGCTGTAATACAACCTTTTATTTGAGAATTTGAGGTCATACTTTTCTGTGCTTTCCAGAGTAACATAAAATAAAACAGATTGAACAAGAAATAGGATAACCTAATACACAAAGTTTATTTATAAAATGCATTTTTGATAAACACTTCAGTTTTGGGTAATATGGATTTGGAGTTAATCCCTCGTGTCAGAGAGAGCGAGGAACCAAACATTGAATTTAAAGATGAAATGGTTTTAAGAGATGATTAAAAAAGACTGGCTCCTCCATGTTTTCGGTTCTCCTTTCTCCTTGGTGTGCCTCCCAACTCATTTTAGAGATTGTTTTGAATTACTGATGCAGAGTGGAAGTGGCCTGCTGGGAGAATTGGCAGTTAAAATCCAGGTAAAATGTGTGCCAGCACTACCTGGTGTAGTGGCGCTAGTAAAGAGTGGGACTGTGTGATCTGTTTGTGCTGTCTTGCTTGCTACGGTACTTTATCCACCCTGATGAGACAGGGCAGAGGGCTGAAGGACCTGATGGTGAGAGGTCTCAGTGGGGTTCATTAGAAACCAGAATCCCTCTGGCATCACTCACTCTTCAGCAGCATCATTTGTGTTTGTGGTAACATATAGTCAAACGCAGTTTAATGTCCTTGCTGTCCAGTGAAAGAGGTTTAATGAGAATGGATTACCAAATGCTTTGCAGGAATCAGCCTAATATTTGTTGTGCAGCTTTGTCTTTTGAACTTTTTAAAATGTCATTGTGCCCTCCAGTTCCCCTGGTCCTCAAGTCCTTGCAGAGTTGAAGCAAGAATGACTTTCAAGGAATGATAGGTATTGAATTCTCAGTAGGGAACAGACTGGAAAAGGAAAATAAAATCAGCTTGAAAACAACCCCCAGAGTTTCACAGCGTAGGTGTATGAATTAAATAGGCGCTGACTCATTGTTACCTCTTCTCGGCTCTGTAAGCCAGGGACTCAGAGGTACAGACATTGCAGCTGTGACACAGCGCAGCGTGTTTGTTCCAGCTGAGATCGTCTACATCAGTATGTCAAATCTCAAGATGAAAGGGGGTAGCGTCATTAGTCACGCCACCACCCCCATCGCTCCCAGACTGCAGCACAGTCCCTGGGGTGTCTGTGTGGGATATAGCAGTCCATGACAAAAAGGCCATGTCTGCCCTATGCACTTTTAATCCAGGGCAGGTGAGTTCTCGAGGCTTTTATCCTGACAAGTAGAGGAACACGCTGCCAGCCCAGCAGTTTGGAGGATGAAGGAGATTCCAATGCACAGACTGAACAAAGGAGCCTTTAAATTGCTTTAATCGTCTCATTGATCAGTGGAGCATTAAAGTCTCAATGCGGTCCAGACAGGGGCTGAAATGTGTGGAAATTAGGCTTTTGTACCTGTGCAGCACAGAGGGATTGTGGAATTCAATAGGGTGAAATGTAAAAGGGAGAAATTGTACATTTAGAGGGAACATTTTCACTAATGGTATAATGCATTTTTGAGGATTTTGGAACACAAGAAGACGTGCTCCTGACTGAACATGGTGACAGGTTGTTCATTTGCTTGTGCCTCACACTCTCTTTTTATATTGGAAACAATGTTGAAGTGCAGGAGGGGGACGACGGAACAAACAAGCCAAGCTAGGCCTGTCAGAAGGCCTAATAACCAGGTGTCATGGCAACCAGATGGCAACACATGAGTTGTCAATTTCACAGTCTAATTTGCAGCTGTAAAAGAGGAGTGTATGTGTGGGGGGATGATCTGTGCAAATAACAAGGACAAATTCCTCTACTGAATACATGTGTCTATCTCATAATCCATGTTGCCATTATTAGACATTAAAGGGTGAGTTCACCCAAATCACAACGTATCATATTTTGTCACTAATCACAAGTCCAGATATGCAGATAGAGATTATTTCTTCAGTAGAAAGTAAAAATCAATAATTGTATTTACCTTCATTGTGTTTTGGGTGGCAACAGAGTGCTTTTACTCAAGTAGTTGAAGTAGTTGTACTTGAGTATTTCTATTCTGGCAAAAAAAAGCCAGAATTTTTTTTTTTTTTTACAATTTTGAAATTTATTTTTTAATGCCAGAATCGCTATATTTGCTTCATTTGAGTTTATGCGGAGGTAGAAGGAAGTTACTGCTTTTATTGTTGTAGTCAGAGTTACATGACGTCATATACGTTCCATATTCGTCACTCAAAACAAACAGTAGCCGGCCGTTACGAGCAGAAACGGAAAAGTAGAAAACGGTGGAGGGTCAGTGTGGATACGACCTGCACCCTCACATTTTAGGAAAAGCAGAGCTAGACATGATGGCTAAAGCTGCATGCTAACTCTGTCATGGATGGGAAATGTTATCGTATTGCGGTAACGTCAAGCCAGCCGCCACTCGCATCTCTGTGGCCATCTACATTTATTCAGCAGTTCATAGTTACTTTTCAGATTAGGATGTTACATACAACTATATGACCAGTCTATAAAATATAATACATTGTCCCGACCAACGGCATCGTTGCGGAAGCGTAGCGCCCACCCTCCGCTTCCCCCTCAGGTAAACACAGTTATCTCTGTTAGCACCGTTGGCTGCGAGCCGCCAGCTCAGCCGCCACCAGTGGTTTCTATAGTTTCACCCACCTCCCCATTATGTTCTGGTGACCAGTCTGTCTCATAATAAGTTATTATCTGCAATTATAAATGACTCCTGGTGCTCTTAATTGATTTTCATGTTTAATTAAGCACTAATGCACAGCGATATAATGTTGTTATGTAAACAGATTAGAACGGAGCCAAGTCTGCAGTGATTCACTACAGTAACCAATTAAACCTTCCACGTTGGAAGTAGATTCCTACTATATTATTTCCCAGTTTCTCAGTTTTCCCACCTGATTAGCTTACAAGAGAAAAACACATTTTACAAGCAACCCTTCGAGGATGGAGAAAAGCTGACAGTGAGCAACTCACAGTTTCATGCACAATCGCTCTGATGGATATTTCTGTTTTTGACGATTGTTCTCACAGTCTCCAGAACCTAAATCTATACCATCTGTTATTATGTAGTCCTCTAAAATTAGAAATTGAAGTACTAATTGCATGGATTTATGCAACAGCTGAAGGATTTGGTGTATTCCTACACGTGGAACAAGACAAAATACTCTGAATTTTTTTTTTTTTGTATGTTAAAGGGACTGTTTGTAAGAATCAGAAATGCTTGTTAACAGCGACACCTGTGGCCGTTAAGTCAACGAAAGTCAGCGTCGGGCTCGCACTTGTGCTTGCTCTAAATATACATGAACGAGCATCGCTCAACACAGTGAGGCGACACACGTCAGCTAAAACCACAATATCACTCTATATTTCAGCTGCTTGGCAGTAATGTTAGCTGACCAGACGAAGGTCTCTCCATGAATCAATGCTGATCCTAGTGTTGGCTTTTCCTGCCTCAGCGCAGGATGAGGCAGCGGGGCTCCGCAATGAGTAACGTTACCGTCTCCGCCCGCAGCCGGAGTGAACAGGGAGACACAGGCACCCGGTCGGAGGCGATAACGTTTCTCGCTGCGGAGCCTCGTCACTTCACAAGACACGCAAAACCTCTGTTGGTCTGGAGGAGCTGCAGCAGTTATTTCTGCACAAACGTCCACTGTACATTCACTATAACATATTTGTGAACCTTATTTTTGTATATGTGGATATTTTTTACAGTTATATACAATGATAACAGTTTTTTTGTGCATTGAAATATATTTTTTGTGAGAGAGTCATTTATAGATAAATCACAAAATACATTTGTGAATCCTTCTGTCTGAATTCATTAATTTTGAGACTGATCTGACTCCATAGTGTGGCTCCACTGATGACAGTTTTCATCTGACTGAGATAGAAATACAATAAAATCAAAGATAAAAACATTATTTCATAACCACTACCAAATATAATATATACATCTAACAATTTTTTTTTTATGGAGATCTGAATACAGTCAAGCAGAGAATCTCTACAGGAAAATATTTCTAGCCGAACTTATTCAAACAGAAATGTGTCAGTAATAAAAATCAGTGTAATCCCGCTGCCTTTATACCTTCAATAACAGAGCATGTGATGAGGCTCCCCCCTGCTGGTTTCCTTCTCTTGTGGAGGTGTAGGGCTCGACAGGAGCTCCGCGGTGCTCATGTCTAAGGGGAGGAAGCCTCATTCTTGATCCTTGGATGGTTGATCTCCGTACAAAACAGATTCCCTCCCTCTGCTTAATCAGCTGTAACAACTCCCCACCTCTCCACCCTGCTTGAACAGTTCATGGATGTCAGAGTTGCCGAACACTGGAAACACACCAAGATGTAAAATGTCTCAACAAGGGCATTATTGTGTCAGATTATAAAATCATAATTGTACTAAATACCTTACAAGTGATACATTTTTATGTGACTGAAGAAGTCAATAAATGTAACGTCAAAAAATGACGTCCTAATTTCTTCTCCTAACCACTTTTCCTTGACCTCGATGGAAAACGTCATGAGGTCAAGGAAAGATGTGAAGGAGAATTCATAAGGACTTAGAAAAAGACAACCGCGGTGTTCAGAGAATCCAACTGCACTTACACTAGATTCCGTAATAGTGATGCAACGGCGGCGGGTGTTTTTCTGCCGTGGTAAAACTACAATGTTCCGAAGATGGACTACAAAGAGTGTGAGTTCTTAAAAAACTCTTTCAGTGACAGGCTGCTTCACCTGCGGTATGTGAAAACGAGATACCGCAGGTCCTTCTGCTGCTGGAACACTTTACATCAACATTATAATAAAGGATTATCTGACCTAACGTGGAAAACCGGTGAAAAATATCACTTCATTACAAAGGTTGGAATTGAAATTAAAGAAAGGAATAGTCACAAAAATGTATATGATAAATATTGATTTATTTTAGGAGTAGAACCATTAAATGTATATTTCTTCCTACTCCTTTTCGGACGTTATATCTATTTATGTTGATTATTTGTTTGCTATATGTTTACTGTTTATTTTATTTGTTATTATTGTTTTGTTTTTTTACTTATTTGTTACTTGTTCCAAATAAATAAATAGAAATAAAGTGAAACACAATGGTTCTCACTGCCCATTCATATTTATCAACATGAATCCCAATTAGTATATGACTGTATAAAAGAATTATGCAAGATAAGCATATTGTTTGTTTTCATGAATGACCGAATGGTGCGTCGCTTTAAAGGGACCGTTTGTAACTTCTTACTTCATAAGACTTCGTAGCTCTGAGAATATCTAGTGAATGTACAGTGGACGTTTGTGCAGAAATAACTGCTGCAGCTCCTCCAGACCAACAGAGGTTTCCGTGTCTTGTGAAGTGACGAGGCGAGAAACGTTATCATCTCCGACCGGGTGCCGGTGTCTCCCTCCGGCCGCGGTCGGGAGGCTGGAGCAGGAAAAGCCAGCACTAGGATCAGCATTGATTCATGGAGAGACCTTCGTCTGGTCAGCTAACATTACTGCCAAGCAGGTGAAATATAGAGTGATATTGTGGTTTTAGCTGACATGTGTCGCCTCGCTGTTTTGAGCGATGCTCGTTAATGTCTATTTAGAGCGAGCAAGCGCGAGCCTGATGCTGACTTTTGTTGACTTAACAGCCACAGGTGTCGCTGTTAACAAGCATTTCTGATTCTTACAAACAGTCCCTTTAAATGTTGCAGTCGCAAGGAATTGTGGGGCAGCATTCTCTCCTTTCCTTTGGTAAAGGATGGTCCAGTATATCCTATGCAAAGAGATAAGAAAGGAAGCACTGAAGCACCTTTCCTTAGCATTTAAAGAATTCAAACAGCTCTTATCATGGCTGCTACTTAGATACTTCCGGGTCATTTCACTCCGTTAGGAACCTTCCTAAGCAAAAAATACTTTTCGACCGCAGCCTTGGTCTCATTTCAGGCCTTTAAACTCTGAGCCATTTGAAAAGTATGAAGAGAAAATGGCCTCATGGGAAGCTTCAATCAAAGACTGTTAAAACTAATCAGTGATGTGATTCAACCAACATAAAAATGAACACAAATGTTGCTGGTTTCAGATTCCTGCTATGACATCACGTAAATAAAGTGTTTATAGTTGTTAATCATATTCATACATATGGCCTGGCTGCCACACAGACACACTCACACACACTGCCCCCCCCCTCCTTTTTATCAAAGCATCAATTGTAATAAAGTATAAGCAACTGGGGCATTTGCAAATGGAGTTCAAACAGAGCAGACAGCATGATTTTTAAGTAAGCCAAACCTAGCAACACAGGCAATTAGACTGTAGTTAGTGTGTCCTGTGTGTGTGGGTCCAGACTCACTTCGGACTGACTGGAGCAGCGGGGGTTGGAGAAATGTAAGAATCTAGCTTTGGCTCTAATGACCTAGTATTCAAAATGGGTGGCAAACAGTGACAGGGCAGGTGATACAGCTGCTGCTGCTGCAGAGATTAAAATAGAAATGGAATCTCATTTCCATCCTCCGTTCATTCTTAAGGTGAATACACCCTCAGGGAAGGATATTGTGTGGAAATGTTTAAAAAAATGTGTTTCAGGTGGCTGTCAGGTTGGTTATACCACTGGAGGACTATATGCAAACTTCTCAAGGTTTAGCAATAGAGGATTTGTATAATATAGGCCTACAGTATATACTATAATAGATACTGTGTATCCACCATGGATGTATTAGAGGGACTGTTTGTAAGAATCAGAAATGCTTGTTAACAGCGACACCTGTGGCCGTTAAGTCAACGAAAGTCAGCGTCGGGCTCGCGCTTGCTCGCTCTAAATAGACATGAACGAGCATCGCTCAAAACAGTGAGGCATCACACGTCAGCTAAAACCACAATATCACTCTATATTTCACCTGCTTGGCAGTAATGTTAGCTGACCAGACGAAGGTCTCTCCATGAATCAATGCTGATCCTAGTGTTGGCTTTTCCTGCTTCAGCCTCCCGACCGCGGTCGGAGGGAGACACCGGTCGGAGACGATAACGTTTCTCGCTGCTGAGCCCCGTCACTTCACAAGACACGGAAAACCCTAAGCAGAGAAATTATTCCTCTGAGGTAAGGAAGATTATTTAGTCTTCTAATGGAGGCTGTGTAACTTTAGAGAAATTAACTGATTTTGTGGTGGCTTGAACATGTTTTATTTTTCTTCAGATCTATCTGACTTGTTCCTGAATATGGGTGTCACGATTTTGATTCTAAATCGGAAATCGATTGAATTTAGCTTCCGATTTTGACCATTGATATCAAAAGCAGGCTGATGATTTTGATTTTCTGAGCCCCGCCCACTTGCGTGCGTGAGAGGGAAAATACAGCTGACATTAGACTCTTTGGACTCTAGCGGGACTGCCGAGTGCCGAGGAGAGAGAAAAAAAAGAGAGGAGAGAAACAAGCGACAGTAAATTACAACAAAACCGTATTTTTGTAGAATACAGCACACTTGTAATATACTGCAGAAGGATTTATGTTTTGTTTTTGTAATGATTATGTACTGAGGTGGGTCACACAGATACTGATGTTGAAAAGATGCAGCTTTTTATATTGTAGACTGTTGTAGTCTCATTTTGAAACACTTTCTAAATAAAAGGGAGTTCAGGTCTCTTTTTAAAGAAGAATTTGAAAGTGTAAATGATAGTTGTCAGGGCATAACACCAATGATCTGTTGATCTTTACGAATCAAGACTCCATAGTCTAATAATGGCACGATTAAATCAAAAATCAAATCGAATCATGACCTTAAAATCGAAAGTCAAATCGAATCGTGGATTTGGAGAATCGTGACACCCCTATACTTGAATGATTGACCTTAAAAGGATGAGCCCTGCTGTGATGGAAGAGGAGAAATGTGAGAAAAAAAACTGTAGGCTTCACTTACATTTATCTGAATTGCTGGTGGTGTATTGACCTACAACAGCGTTATCCATATCAAAAACAGGCCTATAGTCATACGCAGTCTGTAGTTTGGCCAAACGACATATTATCTCTCAGATTTCTTATTTTTAGTAAATGTGAATACTCCAAGGACAAGTGTCTCAGGTCTGAGGCAATCTGCTGCTGACCCCTGACCTTGGCTTTTTTTCTGAAATAAATGTTTCTATCTTTTTCTATGGCACATGCTACTTTTCTCTGTATCTTAAATGCCTTCCAGTCATAATTTATAACATAAGCCATGTACCTTGGACTGAAATCTTTACATTCATTTTCCAGTTGCCAGAGTCCACTTCCTGCCCACTATGTTCGAATGAGAGAAGTTTCTGAACACAGGGTTTAGATGTATTTATAGTTGAGGTGGGGTAATAAGAAGATGTAGTGACTGATGAAAGTTTGTCCATCCAAAGTAAGCATAAATAAACAGGAATTGTTTGGCATTATAAGAACCACTGGAGCAGCTGTGTCTGGACTGTAAAGCATATGATTATTTATGCATAAATGTGCTGTTAACAACAGGTGGTATACTGTATGTGCATGTTGAAAGTAAAACAAGACCCTGGGTTGTCCAAACTGATGGACTGATGGCTGCTCTGCATTTTACATGAAAGATGAATGAATATTCTTTGGGGAAAATAAAATGTCAATATCAATTGCTGTCAGAGGTAAAGCCTTTCAGGCTTTCAGGGGCCCCTTTTACAATAACGTAATGTTGTTCTCCATTATATCATTATGTGCCCAGTACAGACAGTCAAGTCAAATGTGAGTAAATTCCACTTCACTCTCCTTGTCAAAGATACTGATCTCCTGAATAGTTGTGACCAGAAAAATCGGTACTTTACAATATAATGCAAAGCCCTGCAATAAATATGATACATAAAAAAGTCATTGTGTGAGGCTTTGGATTGCATTATAAAGTGTTTTTATATGTAAAAAAGGGATGGAAATATTATAAACACCATACAAAATGATAATAGAAGTCAAAAACTAAATTCTACTTTTAACTTTCCACAATCTTGAGGCCCCAGAGCTCCAGAGGTCCCGAAAGCTCCTTGATTACTGTGTGTTACTGTGTGCACTATATCAACTGCCATGATAAGGGTCTTAAGGCGAGTCCTGATTTTCTACCTGATCTTGAGGCCCTGTCATCATTTTAGTTCTGTGCTTACATGTTGCATATTCTTTAATTAATATGTTTACTCAATTTACCACACAGTAAATCTGGGACAGGTAGTATTCCAGAGAGTGGTTAATAGGGGCCCAGAAGCTAATTTTTCGCTCTGGGACCCCCTGGCAGGTTAATCAGGCTGTGAGGTGGCCCTATTTGAACCCCTTAACCTGGAGTACACAGTGTTAAAGAGAACAAGAAGCCTAAAAAAGTTACAATTTCTAGCTGATATGAATTAATGAGCTCTAGAGATAATAGATACGTGTACAGAGATCTGAATGGAAATCATATAATATACTTTAAATGAATAGTACTCTAAGAATGTAATTATTAATTATAAGTGTTTCCTTGCCCTGTGGTGATCAGTGTGAAGTTGACTCGTGATTTCGTTTCCTATTACATAATTGAGATCACTAAGAATATGGCACAACATCTTAATTGCTTACATAACTAATCCAAAAGCAACATTGTCTCTTGTCTGTTTTCTCTTTCGTGCTGCAGCTCTCGCTCGTTTTCACGCTCTTGCTGAAATGTTCATCTTTGCCTCAGTTCCATATCGGTGCCTCCAGGGGGCCTCTGAAGCTGCCAAGACACTGAGTGTGATTTCTCCATCTTCAGTCCAACACCACCACCAAGGCGTAGGAGACTTCCTGCCAGTGAGAAGGTGGGCGAGCAGCAGACATTAAAAATCCCAGTTTCAGCTTTCCAACGCACTGCTCGTCTTTTATCCCCGTCCCTGATGCGTACATGGAGGAGTGGGCGATGTGGAGGCGCCGGTCCCAGCCAAAGCCCCAGGCCACTCTCCATGCAAAAAGGACAGGACAAGCAGGGAATACAAATCTCTGAACACTTAGGACATGACACATAGGAGGATAGGCCATACTATACTTATACTTGATAGATAAAAACTACCACAAAGAGATGAAATTTATTGATATCCATCCATCCATCCATTATCTGTAACCACTTATCCTATTCAGGGTTGTGGGGGAATGGAGCTGATCCCAGCTGACATTGGGCGAAGACGGGGTACACCATGGACAGGTCGCCAGACTATCACAGGGCTGACACATATAGAGACAGACAACCATTCACACTCACAATCACACCTACGGGCAATTTAGACTCAACAATTAACCTGCATGTCTTTGGACTGTGGGAGGAAGCCGAAGAACCCGGAGAAAACCCACGCTAACATGGGGAGAACAAGGCAAACTCCACACCGTGCAGCCCTGATATTATATCATATTAGAATATTTATTAAAGTTGTTTATGTGGCGTTAATTTGTTACAGTGAATAAGCAGTGTAACTAGTTATAATGTACATCTTATTATTGCCAAGAACTAGGGTTTTAATGAGAGTCATTTTTACTAATTTGACATATGTTTCCCCCTTCTTTCAAACTGCACCCCAGTCTGTCCCCCCATTCAAAAGTTGCTTAACCTGCACCTGGATTAATGTATTTTAGGGATCTTGATGCAGCGTGGTATTCAAACAGTATCAATTCCACGATACATAACTCAGTTGTGGAACAATCCAGAAGCTGATTAGCATTACAGGTCTCTTGTTGGCTGTTACAGAGATGGAATAAATTCTCTGCTCGGACACTGAGTGTAGTTTTTTTTTTCAGTAAAATCAGCATTACCATGCCAAGTTAAAGTCACTGGCTGCCTTTGCCTGGTGACAAGACTGCAGCTTAAATTGGTGTTTATGTGGCAGAGTTTTACACAGTCCTGTTGTTATGCATGAGAGGAAGAGAGAGATGACTTTTAATTGCACAATTGTTTTAAAGAAAATATGGAGTTGGCGTCAATCTCAGCTTTTTGTTCATTTCTGTGAAGAAAATTAAATTAAATTTTTAAGTTTAGATTATTATTTAAGATATAAACTTAGGATAAGGGCACGGTGAAGACCTGAACACAAGTTATATTCACAGACCCTCTCCTCTCTGCTAAACAGCCTCGTCCTGTATTAGAAAAGTAGGCACTTAAAATAACCAAAGAGCGTCAGTAAGAAGAAAACACTGAATTAGTCAAAGGAAGCCTATTAAGTATGTACGATTGTTAGAAATTTAAAAAAAATACATAATACGGACAGAGATTTGTATTAAAAGTTCCTAAAATTAACAGGAAAGCTCATCTCTGATACAATATTCACAGGAAATAATATGTTCAAAATTCATCCAAATCACGTCCTGCAGTTATTGCATTCACTATTAAGATTGATTGTACAGTTTATCAGTTGTTCTGTACTGTTATTGTTATGCATTGAATATAATATAAAATATACATAAAATGTGTCACTTAGTCAGGGGCTGTCGGTTTACTCAATGATAGAAAAGGGGAAAGGTTGGCAACCACTGTTGTAGGCCACCAACAAGCATCCCAGATTCAGGCTTCGTGTCATCTCTACTCTCAACCACATTGTGTTTAAAAATGCATCTCAGCAATGCAAATTAATTTAGGCTAGGTCATAGCATTGTATACTGCAAGAAAAGAGTGTCTTTCAGCTGTTTTGCAGAAGCGTCCTTGAGCAAAACAAAGCGTCTCTGGCAGTTCCAGTGGATGCTGTTGCGTGGCTGACCCTGTCTTACTATACTGACAATGAACAGGCCGCACATACAGTACACACAACCAGGAAGGGACAGAGTACAGGGTATTATTACCCCGTCCCATTCGAAGGTATTCGAAGCTTCGCGGAGCAGCGCGACAGGCTGACATGTTCTTCTACAGTAAACACGACCCCGTTTGAAGGCACCACAATAGCCATGTTAGTTGTTTTCATTCATTATAATATGTTTATGTTCATAAAGATAATTTTGGCTGAGTTTGGAGTGAGCCCTGAAGCACAGACTATCAGTGTTGTGGACTTTCTCGCTGATTTAAGGACTTTTGTAGCTTGTGCTGCTAGCTACTTACCTTTTTTTTTTGCCCAGTAACTTTATTGTCCTGTTCATGTCAGTCAAATCAGTGGCTATGCAATGCTCTATTTCCCCTCGAAAATAACACATAAAATTACTACTTTATAATATTACGACTTTATTTTCATAATATTACAACTTTTTTTTCTCGTAAACTTCTGACTTTTATTCTCATAATATTACGACTTTTTTTTCTCGTAAACTTGTGATTTTATTCTCATAATATTACGACTTTTTTCTCGTAAATTTATGACTTTATTCTCATAATATTAAAACTTTTTTTCTCGTAAACTTATGACTTTATTCTCATAATATTACGACTTTTTTTTCGTAAACTTATGACTTTATTCTCATAATATTAAATCTTTTTTTTCTCGTAAACAAATGACTTTATTCTTATAATATTAAAAAAAAATTCTCGTAAACTTATGACTTTATTCTCATAATATTACAACTTTTTTCTTGTAAACTTATGACTTTATTCTCATAATATTACAACTTTTTTTCTCGTAAACTTATGACTTTATTCTCATAATATTACGACTTTTTTTCTCGTAAACTTCTGACTTTATTCTCATAATATTACAACTTTTTTTCTCGTAACTTATGACTTTATTCTCATAATATTATGACTTTTTTTTCGTAAACTTATGACTTTATTCTCATAATATTAAATCTTTTTTTTCTCGTAAACAAATGACTTTATTCTTATAATATTAAAAAAAAATTCTCGTAAACTTATGACTTTATTCTCATAATATTACAACTTTTTTCTTGTAAACTTATGACTTTATTCTCATAATATTACAACTTTTTTTCTCGTAAACTTATGACTTTATTCTCATAATATTACGACTTTTTTTCTCGTAAACTTCTGACTTTATTCTCATAATATTACAACTTTTTTTCTCGTAACTTATGACTTTATTCTCATAATATTATGACTTTTTTTTCGTAAACTTATGACTTTATTCTCATAATATTAAATCTTTTTTTTCTCGTAAACAAATGACTTTATTCTTATAATATTAAAAAAAAATTCTCGTAAACTTATGACTTTATTCTCATAATATTACAACTTTTTTCTTGTAAACTTATGACTTTATTCTCATAATATTACAACTTTTTTTCTCGTAAACTTCTGACTTTATTCTCATAATGTTACGCCTTTTTTCTCGTAAACTTCTGACTTTATTCTCACAATATTACGACTTTTTTTCTGTAAAGTTTTTTTAAATCCACAAGGAGCCACAGGTTGCTGACCTCTGCCCTAGGTCAAGGGGTCACACTAAGCCAAAAAAAAAAAAGCCTGGGAACCACTGGTTTATAATATATAATGAACATGGTTGTTCCAGCCGACACCGCTAGATGGTGCTGCTGTTCTTTCTGAGCCCCGGTGCTGCTGAGAAGGTGGAGGTGGCTGCACCTCCTTCATTGTCTGAGTAGAAGGCACCGAGGAGCAGATCTGTAATCCCGTCTTTCCTCCTGCTGCTCACTCACTCACTCACTCAGTCGTCCACCATGGCGACCGCAGGAAGCCTCGTCTCCGGTCCGAGCAGCATCTAAACACCCAACCTTCTTCTTTTTTACTTGGACGTGGATGTAACTAATATCTCCTTTCAGCTGGTGAAATACATCCGTGTGGATCAGCGCGCATTTGGAGAGAGAAGGGGTAAGAATCGTGCAGCTCCTCAGCCTGTATGTGCTCTGCAGGGAAGTGATTCAACTTGTTTGATGAGATTAGGGTTAAGTCCTGGGGACTATCTTTGCCATGTTGTTTTGTGATCCTGATGATTTCGAGGGATGTGAAATAACTAAATAAAAAAATCTTCATGTGCAGCCACTAACCTTCCTATTTGTCCTCCAGTGTGGGTTGCATTGCATTGCACAGAGAGCTGTATGGATGCATGCAGACACTGCAGTCACTGTAATGCTTCATGCTTCT
>CAKAKR010066582.1:0-18870 GCA_916700685.1 Adelosebastes latens | reverse complement strand
TTATGAACCATCCAGACCTCTCAGGTCATCTGGATCAGGTCTGCTTAGTGTCCCAAGAGTCAGAACTAAACATGCAGAAGCAGCATTCAGTTTTTATGCACCAAATATCTGGAACAAGCTCCCAGAAACCTGCAGGACCGCTACAACTCTGAGTTCTTTTAAAACAAAGCTTAAAACTTTCCTGTTTGCGGCTGCCTTTTATTAAACCAGATAATGATACTCTTTTGTGTTTTATGCTATTTTAGCTTCTATCATAGCTTTTCTTTTTCGCTTGTTTTTATTTTCTAATCTTTAATGTTTCAATGTTTTTATGTTTTTATAACTGTTTTAATTATGTCTTAATGTCCGTTTGCACTTTGTCGCAATGTTCTTGATTGTTTATGTAAAGCACTTTGAATTGCCCTGTTGTTGAAATGTGCTATACAAATAAAGCTGCCTTGCCTTGCCTTGCCTTCTCTGACTTGCCTAAGCAAAATCTGTAGAAATTTGTAAAACTGCTGAAAAGTGAGTTTTTCTTATCATACTATATCTAATATTTGGCCACACTACTTTGCAATATACTTCATTATATTTGAGGAAAAAACTCCAAAGACTAAATATAGTATGATAAGAAAATGGCTGTATCTCATAAACCACAAGGAGCAAAATCATGTATTTGGTATCTATGAACTCATAGCAAGTTGAATATCAAAGATATTTACACATATGCAGTACAAAAAATGTTAGCATTTTCCCTAATTTTTCAAAATTCCTGAATCTGACTATTGATAAAAGAGTGATCTAAACATTTCAAAGTTATATTATTAGATACTTGCACAAAGTATGTCTGTTAGTATGTCTAATATCAATAAGAACAAATGTTGTAGTTGCTCTGATAATAACCTGTGAATCTGATCAAAGACACATCTTATTGTTATCAATATCAATCTCCTTTATTTCTATTTATAAATTTTGTTTGAATTGACTCACCAGCTGAAATTGTTGCTGCACCGTCAGTCAACGACAATAAAAGTGAAAGTTTCCGTTCACAAAAGAAGAAGAAGAAGGAAATGTCACACTCACGTCAGACTCCAGAATATATGCACGTGATTCAAATTATGTTCAATACGCAACTAAAATCCATCTACTAACAGGAGAGAATGTAACAAATGAATTGAGGTTAAACAATTTTTATCCCTAGCTATTTTGAAATTATTATCTGTAAACACATTCCAAAGTGGGTGAAATTAATATTTTCAAAATCTCTTTGAATATGATTTAACATTTTTCTGATGAGCGGTTTGACTAATATTTAGGTTTGCTGTAATTTCTAAATGTAACCAGTATCATCCAAACACAACATGTGTTATTCATATCAGCCAAAACCACAAATCATACATTTGCAAATAGACTCTGGGGGCTGTGATATGTATTTGCTGGAGAATTGACAAACCTAAAAGGTAAAAGACAGAGAACTACTTAAACTGAACTCCCAAAATAAACCTAAATATCTTAACTGTGTAGGGTGTGGGTCTTGTAATATAATATTAGTTCTGCTTTCAGCTTCAGTGTGTCTCAGTCACAATGTGGGAACAAGAAAACTGAGGTAGATGCATGTTGTCAAGACATGTTTTCAACCACACAGAGGCCTGTGAGCAGAGCATTGATGACACAAAGATCACATCTTCTGTATCTGAACTTCTGACCTCAGTGATTCTAAGACTGTTGTTACAGTCCTTCCTGTGTCTATGTGAGTGTGTGTGCAGATGTGTTGCTTTCAAACTTTCCTAAAAAGGTTTCACATTAACCATATTTTCATTTCATGTCATGTATTCTAGTGACCATGAAACAACTAGAGACATGTTTTCAACCACAGAGCTCTGTGAGCACAGCATTGATGACACAAAGGTCACGTCTTCTGTATGTTTCTGGAAACAAACATAAGTCTGGGGGAAGTTGCACTATGTGACAGTCAACTCTTTGTACCAACGATGATAACTAACAACTCGTGTCTGATGCAGGTTTCCTGTGTTTGGACAAATTTGTGACACAAGAAAACTGCATCAGCAAACCCAATGATATGAACACTGAATAAAAACACATATTTTTGATATAGTCTCCTCAGTGGGGTCTTCACACGGCAACAGCTACATCCATGTTATCTGCTATTGTTACATTGGTGGTTTTAAACACAGGTGTAAAACCTGCAGACATCTTAAATTATGATCAGATAAGAAACACTCAAAATGCTGATTTTCCATCAATAACTGTAATTGCATATATGTGTGTGTTGAGGTTATATGAGTACAATTTGCCCATTTGATTTCAGAATATTTCATATTCAGAAAATATTTTTCTCTTACCTTCATGAGCTTTGTTATACTTTTAGTGACCAGAAAATTAGAAATCCAGTAAAATGTACTTTAAAATGTCCTCCAGGTAACAATGGAAAATAAACTCTTTAATGTTTCTTAAACTCCATAGCACCAAGCATCTTAGAAATTGAAAAGCAGTGGATTTCAATGTGATTTACAGCTCCTGGCTTTTTCCAAAATAGAAAAAAAAATAAACTCCTTAACATTTTATACTCATCCTTTATTTTCAAATTACAAAATGGCACTTGTGATGATGATGAGTGAAAATGAGTGATATGAAGGTCAATTTAATGGCCATGAAGATAAGGGATTAAGTTTCATATTACAGTATAAACAACAAGATTGATGAAGGTTTATTATATTAAAAACAGGTCAAAGTCTCTGTCTATGGTGAAACTTCATAATTTAACAAACTTTTGATTGCAGGGATCACAAGGTTATCTACTTTTCCTTTGGGATCTTATCTCATTTAGACATGTTACTGTCATAAGAGACCTGAAATATGGCCTACAGCCAGCCTGCATACAGTGAGATGACATAAAACTGCAGTTTTTTGGGATATTACATAAACCTGATAGCAGGTGGGGCCTTGTTGTTTCTCATCTGAATTTCTTCGAACTTGTGCTGGCAGCTTTAAGCTCTTACTTGCTGTAACTTGAAGTAGTAGTAACTTGAAATAAACATCTTTTTTGTGTAGGTTTTTTTTCATGTATGTTGTGTGTTATCTTGTTACAGTTCTTAATTGAAGCTCTATGATGTTTACACTGAGTGAAATACTCAACATCCAAGATTTATGTTTTTAATGGCTGAATAATGAACAATCTAACAATGTTTGGACAAATTACATGTTTTTATAAAGTTAGACTACACCTACCGAGAATAACAATTACATTTCCTATAATAATTTCTTCCATAAGCGTGGAGGTTGTGACAGATCCAACTGCCTATAAAGCTTTCTACCACTAAACCGTTTTTACCAGTGTTTAGTGGAATAAAGTCTCCCTCTGCTGGTACAGTCAAAGTCTTGGAAACATAAAAACATATCTGTCAGGTTATCATATCTGCACTGTACTCCTGCATGAATATGATTGGACTTTACAAGGCTCAGAGCAATGAATGAACCAATGATAGTGAGGCAAACTGCTGACAGCTGATGCCAATCAGCCATATAAGCACAAATTCAGCTCTTTCTGAACTAATGTTATGATTCATTTTTGAATGCTTTAAGCTGAAGTTGGTAACTTTGAGCAAATATGATTGGTCCATGATCACTTGTTCCCTCCTAATTCTTTCATTCACATAGTCC
Organism: Adelosebastes latens; assembly: GCA_916700685.1. Classification (NCBI taxonomy): domain Eukaryota; kingdom Metazoa; phylum Chordata; class Actinopteri; order Perciformes; family Sebastidae; genus Adelosebastes; species Adelosebastes latens. The sequence goes on along the minus strand of CAKAKR010066582.1, from coordinate 15,210 downwards.
TCGCAGTGCCAGTGCATCCACCATGTAGCATTACGAGTGTCACCGCTGTGTTTATATGTTTACAGCAAACAGACTGATCGATTCACATCTTGCCAAAATGGTCACGACAATCAGTAATATCCCCCTCCCTGGATATCATTTGAAAATGGAAGTTTGGTGGGTGAACATTATTTATTTATTTATTTAATTAAGGTTTTACGTGGTGAACTTGTCCTGCATTATGATTAGGACTGGTAATGATAATGAGGATATGGAAAGTAACGATTGTGCAGGAACTGTCACTGGCTTTCTTTCCACACTTTGATTATTTACACAATCCATATGTGCAGGTGGTGAAGATGTGTCGGGTGGAGGTGACTGGAGGAAGCAGAGTGTGTGATAGCTGTTTTCAGTTTGTCTATGTATACTGTATCTGTCCCTATCTAATAAAACAGAAATAAATAAATAAAGTCATGTCCACTGCGGCGACTTTACACACAACAACTATGAAAACTAAAATTGGTGATATATGCACAGTATTAAAAGATATTATTAAAACCATTGACACTCTCTTCTGCCATTCTTTAATGCTATTTGATGTTATCCTAAATTTCTACAACCGATGATGATGATTTCATCAGCTGCTGACCACGACTGTCGGTAGTCCTACCCTCTCCTCTGCGCTCCAGGCTGCAAACAGCAGCACTGATGAAATATTGAGCAGAATTTGATATGAGATTTGAGTTGACTTTTATATTTTACAACTGACTTAAGGAATAGTTATGGCTCATTAGCACAAATAGCACTGCTGGTTTGAATGTTTATGATAAAGTGGATCTATAACGTGTGATATGAAGTGAAATTAAATGTGGGAGGCATCACTACTTGTGTAATGATTAGGGCTGTCAAAGTTTACACGATAATAACGCGTTAACGCAAAGTTTTTCTTTAACGCATTAATGCAAACAATCTTCAAGAGGTTGTAGCGGCTCAGTTTTAAAGCTAGAGTGAAGATACTGGTATCATATGAAACTATAAAACCTAATGAATCCATCGGTACCAACCATGTCATACTAGCTTGTCGAGAAGGAGGTCAAATAACGCTCCAAACTAAATTTTGGCAAGGAAAAACTGTCATGTCCATTTTTAAAGGGGTCCCTTGACCTCTGACCTCCAGATATGTGAATGTAAATGGGTTCTATGGGTACCCACGAGTCTCCCCTTTACAGACATGCACACTTTATGATAATCACTTGCAGTTTGGGGGCAAGTCATAGTCAAGTCAGCACACTGACACACTGACAGCTGTTGTTGCCTGTTGGGCTGCAGTTTGTCATGTTATGATTTGAGCATATTTTTTATGCTAAATGCAGTACCTGTGAGGGTTTCTGGACAATATTTGTCATTGTTTTGTGTTGTTAATTGATTTACAATAATAAATATATACATACATTTGCATAAAGCAGCATATTTGTCCACTCCTATGTTGATAAGAGTATTAAATACTTGACAAATCTCCCTTTAAGATACATTTTGAACAAATAAAACGTGCGATTAATCATGATGAGGAGAGAAGAGGGAAAATATTAATATCAGTTTTTTAAATGATCTAAAAACAGCACGTGTCCCCATGCACAAAAAAGGGATAAACATTCATGCATTTTGTGTGTCTGAGATAATTGTACTATGATGATGATGAGTTCCCTGTAATGTCATGAGACTGACAAGCTGCTGGTTTAAAACCTAAAGAGCGAATAGTGCAACATGTTTTAGTATCTTGTTTGTTAACTTGTCTTACCTTGCATCAGTAAAACTCCCAACACACAGCCACAAAGCACCATCACATTCCTGAACACTTAGATCAGACATGTGATGACAGTAAACAATCCCTATGCAATAACCAGGCATTACCTTACATCTACAAATCACATATATATGTATATATATACACATGTATATATATACATATATATATGTATATATATTAGTTTATATTCAAATTGTGCAATAAACATGTACGAAATGTTGTAAATCCAAGCAGACTGCAAAAACAGCACAAAGACATGTATAGCTACTGTAGAGCTATATGTCTGTCTGCTCTCCTCGTTTTAGTTTAGTCTTCTGTATATTTTATCTTCCTGTACATGTACATGTATGTAAGTACATTGAGAGCCACTGGAAACCTGGATCGAATACCTTGTGTTTTCCAAACATATTAGGCCAAAAAAGTTGATTCCTTATAATAATAGTTTTCTGTCTGTATAAAATTCTTAAAAAAATATAAATTAAAAATAACCTATGTAAAACATTTTGCAACCCCCAAAACAAGCCAAACATTGTAAAAGTATGGCTTGTGTGTGTGTTGTAAAACTTGATGTTACAAAGACATTTCCTTTGTTCAAAGTAATAAAATGAATACGAGTTCACGCCGAGACCCTCACACGTAATATTGTAACTAATTTACACTAAAACCCACATCCAATCAGATATCAAGAGAGGATTGACTTCCTCCTCTCATGATGTCTGAAATGGCGTTTTTAACAGTCCCCTTCAGTCTAAATACTGACATAAATATTTCATAGTAAATCAGGGGTAATTGTAGTTTAGGGTCTCATTTTCAAATAGTTTTCATACATTACTTTTTGCAACTTGACTCCAATTCTGTAGTATGTAAATACTTAAGCAACACAAACACATGAACCAAAAAACAAACCAAACACATTTAACACCTCATTGTCATTCATCTCTTTATTAATGTATTATTGATATTTACGGTTTATTAGACTAGATGTTGTATACTTAAAATATGCTGTGATATTTGTAAATCTTATTTACAGTTTTCATACATTACCTTTTATAACTTGACTCCAAACATATTACGAAGTACCGTTATGTAGGATTAATACTTAAGAAACACAAACGCATGTACCAATAAACAAACCAATCATTTAATGTCAAATAACTGAGTCCTCAATATCATTAACCACTTCATACATGTATAATTGATATTTATGTTTATTAGGCTATGTGTACCTTGATTAAAATTACTGTTTGTTAAATCATCTTTACAGCTGACACTCTAAAGCAAAGAACAGCTCTTATTTAAGTTAGAATTATAATGAAAACATATTTCTAAACTGTAATAAAATGTACAGAGTGACTGGTATATTAGACATCATTATGCAATAAATTTAACATAAACCAACTTTATGCTTTTCAATGTTCACATTTTTCAAGATCATTACCAGACAATGTAAAAAACCCTAAATTATTAAGAGAGTTAAATACAAACATACCTGCAGAAGAAACTTAATTTCATTAGTTAATGTTAGAACTATACCTGCTGGACAAAACTGTCAACACACAAGAGGTGCAGTGGATCATAATATATCTCTCCAAACCATCCATCAACTGAATTATGGTGATTGTGATTGAGGATGGACACAATAACAGGTACGCTTACAATCTAAGATAGAGGATGACAATTTGTAACATGTTTGAGCTTTATGAAGCTCATAATGTTATTATTTTGTGACACTGTAAGGGGTATTGATTTAGCTCAGTAGCCGTGTTTCCATTCAATTGTCAAGCAAATTTTAAGCAAACTATTGAAATGTAAAAGAAAATGTGAATTAGGCGCATTTCCGTCAACTGGTTTGGAGCGAATAAACAGAGCTACAGTGTAGTTTGGTCAGAAGTTGGTGCTATTCATAGTTTTCACGTGGCGTCCACTGTACGCTAATGACAGCTCAGCTTTGACAACACTGTTAGCAAAAATGTTAGATAGTTGTTCAATGTGATGCAAAAACTGAAGTGAACACAAGCCTGGGCTGTATTTCTACAGTCCCATCTCAGAACAAAAAACCCAGAGGGAAGGATTGTGAATTTGTGCAATAAGTTAGACGTGCCGCCGTCCCTGGCGAGAGACACACTAGCGGACTACGCTGATACCGACTGAAACTGAATACCCATGCAACCAAATACTATGGCCAAGCTAGCCATCTCTTCCATCACCATGGTCAAACCAGCTCATATCATTTAAATAATTTTCCAGACATTGCTTCATGAGTGACGTTACTATGTCTGCTCTGCATGTGTCTGTCTTCTACTTTTACAGTTTAAATCCAGACAATATATAAAATGAGAGTTGTCAGGTTACTTGATACACGTAGTTACACTCATTGAGATTAGGCCTTGGTGCCAGCTTGCATCATGGTGGTACTGTCCACTACTTTTAGGAGTGGTAAATATCAGTTATTATCCCTTTTGGAGACAGCTGTTATCCAGGGCAAATCTAAAGAGAACAGAAATTATTGGAGATGACTTTTACCAAGTTTGTCCATTCATTGTTAAGTCTAGGATCTACTTCTGTTCACTACACTACCAAAGTGGAAACTTGGCTTTAGTATTTATCTGGTTCAGTTCATTTAAAACATGCCGATACAACAAACAACACTGACAGTGCGAGTTGAAAAAACATAACCAAACAAAAAGATTAGAGCCAATCTGGGTGGACTTCTTGTATATATTTTAAGCTCCACAAAATCACTGGGTGTTGCATTTGTTTTTCTTTCCAACACGTTTTAGCTTCAAGACTTCCAGTTCTTGTCTCAGCCTTTTCATTTCTTCCTCCAATTTAAGCTGACTTTGTTCCCCGTGTTGTTTAGCCGTCTGTTCTTTTGCAGATATTTGTGCTTCTAGTTTCATCATCATCTGTTGCATTTCTTCATGTTTTCTTTTGTAAACATTCTGTATCTGTTCATTTTTCATAACTTGCTCCACTTCCTTTTGAATTGCTTCCTTTGCCCATTGGGACATCTCAGTGGTGTAGCAGCTGCCACCATTTTCCTTCATGATGGTCTCGATCTTGGTCAGCAGCTCTCTGACTTGAGTGCGGTTTGTGCCATCCTTGTTATTGAAGACCAGGTATCTTCCTCCACAGTCATCTATGAGTTTTTTGACAAAGCCACCACAATCATCGAGATAACTCTCAAATGGCTGATCTTCCAGTTCTTCTCCTCTGGTGAATATAATGATGATGAAATCTCCAGACTTCTTGCCAAAAACCTTTTTGATCAGTTCCACGGAGTCTTCTTCCTCTTGTGTAAAGTTCCCGATCTGCAGCACCAGTAAGAACACATGTGGTCCAGGAGACAACATGCTGATGCATTTGTGAAGCTCTTGTTGAATTTCATCATCAGACAGAGTCGTGTCAAACAAGCCGGGGGTGTTGACCACAACGACGGGTCGTCCATCAACCTCTCCCGTTGCTTTGTCACAAGACTTGTTCGCTGGCTTCGGGGCGATTCTGGTTTTGAAATGCTTTTTGCCCAAAATGGTGTTTGCTGTTGAACCTTTGCCGGAACCAGTCTTTCCAATCAGCACCATCCTGAGACACTCTCTGCTCTGATTTTCATCAATTCCAATCTCACTCCTCTGTTTCATATCTTGCAGTTCAGTTTTGAGTCTGGCATTTGTTTTCTCCTGCTCTACAACCTTCTCCACCTGAGCCATGGTAAACATCTTCATTGTGAAGCATCTGGATCCTCTCATCTTGTCGACATCTTCCAACAGCTCTGGGATCTGCTGCTGGTCCTTGATGTTGAGAACAACATATCTTCCTCCACAGCTCTGACAGAGCTCCTGGATGTCCTTGTTTTCCTTCAGGAAGTTAACAACATCTGGAGCTGTAGGATCTGACTCCATGGTGAACAGAATCATGGTGAAGTCATTGACTGGAGAGCTGAACGTGTTCTGGATGGTCTCCAGCTCTTTCTTGTCTTCATCAGTGAGGGGACCCACAGGTAGGACCAGGATGAAGGCATGGATGCCCTCAGGATCACAGAGGGAGATACACCTGAATGATTCCTCCATCACTGCCTCCTGAGGTTTTCCATACAAGGCAGGAAGCTCCACCAGGGAAACCTGACGTCCACACACCTCTCCCTGATATTTAACACACTCTGATGACCTGGAGACTGGATGAAGCTCTGTCTGACCTAAAATGGCCTTGGCTACTGAAGTCTTCTCTACTCTCCTCCCACACAGAACCAGGTTTAAGGCTGGTTTGATGTGTCCAGACTTTAGTGTCATGATCAAACCTGCATCCTCAAATACTTCACAGCTCACATGATCTCCATTGTTCTCCTTTGCAGTTTGACCCAAGCGTGTTAACAGCTCTAGAAGTTCAAGGTTCTCCTGCTTCAAGTATCTGTATCTACACATTCTCATCATGTCTTTTAAGGGCTGGTCTGGTTTGCCCATGAAAGTTGGACTCTCCTCTCTGGGTGTTGATATCAGTATCAATGAATGATCAAAGGATTGATCACCGAAGAGTCGAAGGACTCTGCAGAGCTTCAGTTTGTGTTCCTCAGTGAAGTCTTCAGGCTGTAGAACCAGCAGGAACACATGAGGTCCAGGAGCAGAGAGTCTCTCACAGTCTTCTACATGTTTTTTTCGTTTGTTTTCAGAAATGTCAGGAAGCAGCAGATCTGGAGTGTTGATGAGAACTATTTCTTTCTCCTTCAACTGTCCTCTGAACATCAGACAGCAGTCTGGTTCTTCCTCAGTGTTGAACTTATTCTCTCCCAGTATGAAGTTCCCCACTGAACTCCTCTCAGACCAGCTGTTCCCCAGCAGAACAACCCTCAGCTCAGACACTGGAAAGAAAAACACTGAATTAGAAAACCTACTGTTCAACTAAAGACTTTAACCAAAATTAATACAATAAAATAGTTTTTTATGACCAATAAAAATCCCTACTTTATTAAGGTGTACTTGTGGGAATGTGTCAGCTGTGTTATCATCTTGAAACTTGCAAAATCACCGGTGAGCTTGCAAATATTAACATAAATAAAACTGCACCCCTCACCCACAAACACTGTAACTCTATATGTTAACTCACTGTGAGGTGGCAGCCAAGGGAAACTGCTGCTCTGCTTCAGAGGTTGCAGATCATCCGAAGCTGTAAGAATACAGAACATTGATTCATGCACGTGTAATCTTTAATTAAAGGGTGTTATTCACGGTTTCCTGATATAACATTGTGAAATGAACTGTTAGCACACTCTTGAAAATGACTTATGTTCTGTAATCCATCCCAGTGAACAACAATTCCAAAGGAATATTACTATAGTAACGATGCTTATAATAATAAATTCGAAACTACATTTATCAGCAGATGTGGATGTGGATCTCTGGAAACCAAATAACTTTTAGTGCAGGAGTAAGAAAGAGGATGCAGATCTTTTATGCAGATGGTGATAGCAGACAGTGTATTATCCGGACTAATAAAGTCTGACTGAACTCACCTGTTGCTGCAGTTGCCATGATGTCACTCAGCTGGTAACATCAGAAACTAATTTAACTGGAAACCAACTGCTGGGTTTGGGAACCTAAAGAGAGGATAGGATAAAATGTTCAATGGTCCTGTTTGTTAACTTGTCTTACCTCGTCTGCTGCTGCCTTATGTTACATCAGTAAACCTCCCAATACACACAAACACACACACACACACACACACACACACACACACAAACCACAGCTTTCAATGCAATGCTTATTTGTGTACTACTTAGGGATGTTAATAATTATGCGTTTCACCGTTAACCGACATTAAGCATTTTAACCGATTAACGCTATCGGTTAAAACGGTTAAAAGAAATGTTAATAATTAATTAAAAAACTGAGGAAAACACGTCCACCTTAAGACAGTCTGAGCGGGAGTTACAGATACAGGAAGTTGGCTCCGGTCTTGAGCGGAGGAGTTGTAGCCTCGTAGCATTTATTCACTGACAAATAAAGTGTACACACACTGTCTGCTACACCTACGTTCACAGCTAGAACGCCACCGACAACCTCACACTCACTGCCGCCACACATGGTCTGTCAGAAACTCGCTGAAGTTTCGCCGCGCTGACAGAGCGTATGTGTGTGACTACGGGGAGCACGAAGCTACCAGCAGAGCTACAGATGCTAACGTAGCACAAACACACACACTGTTTGTCAGACAATCGCTATCGTTAATTCGAGCAGACACACAGCGGATAACCTGCTAAACTAAACTAAATGTGTGATGGAGACTTTTACTGGGAAAGTGGCTGCATGTCCGCGACACTACACGCAGCTTCTAAGTTATCTAGCTGCTAAGTTAACGCTCCCGGACGGTGAACTGGGGACTCCGTTGTCTGTTGTGCTCATACACTGCAGCTGGCACACCGCTACATGAGACGCACAAATCTTGTCGGTTAATGGTTATTAATTAATTAATAATGAGTTAATGAGGGTCGGTTATCGGTAAAGAATTTTTTTTCAAAATTAGCATCCCTAGTACTACTGTTTGACCCAAAATGTTATTGTTTACACACCATAATTATAATTAGATCCTTTCTTAAAGGGACTGTTTGTAACTTTTTAAGCGTATAAATGTACCGGGTCGGGACACACGCAAATGCGCGCTCGCGTGTGGCCGGAGCCTCGTCTCCTCTGCCTGCTCGCCTTCACTCAGACAGCGTGCGCGTTCTCGCTCCACCTCTAGACGTGAACGCGCACTCACGCCACACTGCAGAAGAGTTAGTTTAGCTCTGAGAATATCTAGTGAATGTACAGTGGACGTTTGTGCAGAAATAAATGCTGCAGCTCCTCCAGACCAACAGAGGTTTCCCGTGCCTTGTGAAGTGACGGGGCTCTGCAGCGAGACACGTTATCGTCTCGTTACCGACCGGGTGCCGGTGTCTCCCTGTTCCCTCCGGCTGCGGGCAGAGACGGGACGTTTAGCTGCGGAGAACCGCTGCTGAAGCCTGTGCTGAGGCAATAAAAGCCAACACTAGGACCAGCATTGATTCATGTAGAGACCTTGGTCTGGTCAGCTAACATTACTGCCAAGCAGCTGAAATATAGAGTGATATTGTGGATTTAGCTGACGTGTGTCGCCTCACTGTTTTCAGCGATGCTCGTTCATGTCTATATAGAGTGAGCAAGCGCGAGCTCGACTCTGACTTTCGCTGATTTCACGGCCACAGGTGTCGCTGTTAACAAGCAATTCTGAAAGTTACGAATAGTCCCTTTAACTGTGGTCTGCTGTATTTTGTCCACCTCAACCTGATCTAATTTTAGACTAATAGATTGAAGATGCTAATGATGCTAAATTCCATTCTCATGTGCAATATCACTGTTCATTGTGTGCAATATTAATGTCCAACATGTGCAATACTACTTCTTTTCTCATCACATGTAATATTACTTTTTTTCTGTTTTTTAGCTTACTTTACCTTTTTTTATTTTACTTATCTTATTTACTCATTTTACTAAATGTGTCTTACTTAATTGTTATTCTTTTAGGCACTAGTGCTAGAAATAGTACTTTTTATTTTATACACTTGAACAACAGCAATCTCTGGCACAAGAATTTCCTTCGGGATTAATAAAGTTCTATTTTATCTCATCTTAATGGATGGTTTTGGTGTTAATAGAGTAAAAACTGTCATTCCTACTTCCTACTTCATCTGGAGTCTGTCCTTTCAAGTGTCTGAGAAGATGAACTGTCATGAAAATGACACCTACATATGAAAATGACAACATACATATATATGTATATATATACATATATATACATATATATATTTATATATTTTAACCCTCAGACCCTAACATAAAAGAAAGTGGACATGAGTAAACCTTACGTTCCACTCACTTTTCTGAATTAGAATTCAGCCAACAGCCTACAATCCATGTAGATTTAATGAGAACTGTTTAAAGCTTTTATTGGCCAAAAAGGCAGAACAGCTAGAATTTTAACAGTTAAATAATAATGTGGCCCACCAATGCAATCTGGCTAATTGGCAGAAAATGGATGGATTGATAGATAATGTCCAAAACCTGTAGCTACAATCTAAAATGTAAACAAGATTTATTTTTGTCAAATAGACAAGGCCTGTACAGACTTGTGACAAATTCAACATTTAATTTTCCACGAGTTCATAATTAGAATATAATTTAACAAAATTTTAGTGTTCTCAAAGGCATTTCAGACAAAAACCTAATTATCTAATTCTGCAGCACTATTGTATGTAAAAAACACTCACAGGGTTTATAGACTTCATAGCACTGAATATAAAGTAAAAAATTTATATTTGGGTATAATCATTAAGTTTGAAGCTGAGTGCGCTTTAAAAAGCATTTGATCTTAATCTTCCCTGAATAAAAACGTGTTATATGGTAGCTTGTACTCTTATTCGTAGTTATAGTGATAGTGGTGATAGTGGTAAAAGGTTAATGTGTTATCAATGGTGGTAAAACTTGCAGTTGTAATGTTTGTTTTATATAGCTGTTGTAATGTTTATCAAAAGATGATTTAACTTCCTTGTTCACCTTTAGTCTGAACTTCAGACTCTACAGAGTCATTTATGCATTTATTAGATTAATAAAAGGCACCAATATATTTCTTAGTATCAGTATATATAAGTTACTGTCGCAAACTTTATAGCATTAGGCTTGATCTTTTTATAATTCACCAAAACGTCAAAACAATTTATTCAAACAATTAATTTCCATGTCATTGCTTACCTGAGGTGGCTGTTGCAGTTATCGTGATTGACGGTCTTCCAGCATGGATTTTTGAAAGTATACTACAGGAAAGAATATATTATTTTCAGCTCAGTTGATGTGGTTACTTTAGGTAGCTACAACAGTGATTCTGGTCCAGCTAATCACCAGTCCTGAATAGTCAGCATACACCTGAGGATTAGTAACAATCAGTTTTTACTCGTTAATCGAAGAACTTTGTCTTTCTTACAATTATACACATTTCTTTTCTTTGAATTTACATTTCAGATGTGACTACTCACCAGGTGAGATCCTCTTTGCTTCCATCAGTGAAATTACAAACTCTGCACTCAAACTCACCTGAGACAACCTTTCCTCTCAGAGTGGGCAGGGCACTGCAAACACATGACATCAGTTCAAAATGCTAAGTTAATGTTTAACATCCTCTTAAGTTTTACACCAGAAACTAGGAAGTCTGATACATATACAGATCAGTCCTTTACATTCATACTTAACATACAGTAGGCTATTTTCCTTCACCTTTATGTTGCAAACATCTATTTACGGAGCATACACCTATATGGTCTTCTAGAGGTATTAAATCTGACAACGAGACGTGATAATTATTTAAATTAGGGAAGTCCCGATCCCAAAGTTTTGTGGCCCCGGTCCCAAACAAAGTCCCTTAATATTGGGTATCTACCAATGCCGACCCGATACTTATACATACCTAAATAACACAGCTACCCAGTACACACTCAAGTTAGTGCCACCAGTCAAACTGTGTGATTGAAAGTTGAATAACTCTGCAGCATCACAGCTTTATGTTTTAATTACATTTTTACTACAGTGAGAACTCAAAAAAGAAACTGTTATACACAACTGCTTAACACATCCTTGCCTCAAAACAATTCTACCTATAGCAGTAAGCAACATTTGAAAGATAAACAATTCTCAACAATACAATACTCACGTACGTACACTGTTATTTGTGTAGTAATCCTCCTTCTTGTCCATACTGGTAGTGATGAAATGTCTTCTTAACGCAAAGATGTTGTAAAAGATGTCCGCAATCCTACATGAGGCAAAATCAAGCGGGTATCTTTTAAAGTTTGTCATTTTAGTACTAAATTCACCGTTGTGTTTCCTTGCTTAGCTGTGGCAGAGTGATAAGTCCTGGTTGTCATATTGTATATTGGAATAAAACTCCAACAATAAACCCTAAACAAGCCTGCCAGAACAAGAAAATGCAAAACAGAAATGATTAAGGTAGGGTTGTCAATCGTTTAAAATATTTAATTGCCATTAATTGCATGATTGTCCATGATTAATCGCAAATTAATCACATTTTTTATCTGTTCAAAATATACCACAAATGGATATTTGTCAAGTATTTAATCCTCTTATCAACATGGGAGTGGGCAAATATGCTGCTTTATGCAAATGTATGTATATATTTATTATTGGAAATCATTTAACAAGACAAAACAATGACAAATATTGTCCAGAAACTCTCACAGGTACTGCATTTAGCATAAAAAATATGCTCATAATCATAACATGGCAAACTCAAGCCAACCAGGCAACAGGCTAACTTTAAAACTGAGCCTGGTACAACCTCTGGAAGATCGATTGCGTTAAAGAAATTACTGGCATTAAAACTAATTTGTGTTAACGCGTTATCATATTAACTTTGACAGCCCTAGTTTCAAACGATTACATAGTTTGTTAAAAAAAAAAATCCACTGTAATATGTAGTACATTTACGGTACATTTCTGCTCACCAGAATTCTACTGAAATTACATGAACGGCTAGCTACTTAGCTAACTTAGTAAGTAGCTAAAATTAGCTTAATTGACATTTAGCTAACATACATTTTTGGTGTACCAGCTAACGTAAACCAGTTTTAGGCGTTTAATTAACCATTAGGCAACAGCTGTAGCAATAATAATATTTTAACAAACTCTTAAAGACTGGAAAAATAAAGAAAACAACAATAGTAAGTTAGCTTAATTAACTTACTGGTTGGTGGGACTTCAATGTCCAGACTGTCCTGGTAGAACTCTTCTGGTTCTCTCCGTTAATCAGCATCACTTTCTTCAGGTGTGTTAATCTTCAGTTACAGCCAGGAACGTACCTGGCCAACAGGTGATTTGACTTACCTGTTTCCTTGTTTTTATTCAGCTATTCAAATAGAGTCAAACTATCACACGGCTACCTAACTTCTAGCTAGGTAATTAACGTCTAGCTAACTTGAATTTGAGGTGGACAACGTTTCTCCGTTTTGTTGTGTGGGGTAGTTAGCTCCTAACTTTTAGCTAGCTAACTTCTAGCTAGCTTAGCTAACTTAGCTAGCTAGGTAGCTACATTAGCTTAATTGACATTTAGCAAACATATATTTTTGGTGTACCAGCTAACCAGTTTTGGGTGTTTAATTAACCATTAGGCAACAGTTAAATAATAATATTTTAACAAACAAAGACCGTAAAAATAAAGAAAACAACAATAGTTAGTTAGCTTAATTAACTTACTGGTTGGTGGGACTTCAATGTCCAGACTGTCCTGGTAGAACTCTTCTGGTTCGGCTCCCCGTTGATCAGCATCACTTTCTTCAGGTGTGTTAATCTTCAGATACAGCCAGGTACCTGGCCAACAGGTGATTTGACTTACCTGTTTCCTTGTTTTTATTCAGCTATTCAAATACCGAAGTCAAACTATCACACGGCTAGCAAACTTCTAGCTAACTTCTAGTTCGGTAATTAACCTCTAGCTAACTTGAATTTGAGGTGGGCAACGTTACTCCTTTTTGTTGTTAGCTCCTCCACTAGCTTATGCTAATTAAGTAGCAAGCTAGCTAACTTAGCCAGATAGCTAACTTAGGTAGCTAGCTAACGTCTAGCTAGCTTAGCTAACTTAGCTAGCTGGGTAGCTACATTAGCTTAATTGACATTTAGCAAACATACATTTCTGGTGTACCAGCTAGCCAGTTTTAGGTGTTTTATTGACCATTAGGCAACAGTTAAATAATAATATTTTCACTAACAAAGACTTGAAAAATAAAGAAAACAACAATAGTTAGTTAGCTTCATTAACTTACTGGTTGGTGGGCCTTCAATATCCAGACTGTCTGTCTTCAGCATCACTTTCTTCAGGTGTGTTAATCTTCAGATACAGCCAGGTACCTGGCCAACAGCTAATTTGACTTACCGGTTTCCTTGTTTTTATTCAGCTATTCAAATAAAGTCAAACTATCACACGGCGGAGAGGAAGAGAGAAGTTTCGGCCAAGAAACGACCACAAAACCCCCTTTATAATTTGGGGTTATTAAATAGGGCTCTAACTGCTAATATGATGACTAGCTGACTTGTTCTTAAATATAATTTTGGGGTCCATTAAATGATTTGTTTTCCATCACCTTGGTAATATAAACAACCAGCAGTTAGCACAACTGTTAACGTTAGTTAACTGCCCATAGTACATTTATTTATCACATTTTCTCTGCTGTATTCCAATAAAACCATATAATTAGAAAAGATGAAGACATGGGCATCCATTGTGAAAAACTTCCACTTAGCTATCTAAGTAAATATACATTTTTAGCCAGCTAGCTAACATTAGCTTAATTGACATTTAGCTAACATGTTTAGGTGTTTTATTGACCATTAGGCAACAGTTAAATAATCAGAATATTTTAACAAACACTTAAAGACCATAAAAATAAACAATAGTTAGTTAGCTTAACTTACTGGTTGGTGGGACTTCAATGTCCAGACTGTCCTGGTAGAACTCTTCTGGTTCAGCTCCCCGTTAATCAGCATCACTTTCTTCAGGTGTGTTAATCTTCAGTTACAGCCAGGTACCTGGCCAACAGGTGATTTGACTTACCTGTTTCCTTGTTTTTATTCAGCTATTCAAATAGAGTCAAACTATCACACGGCTACCTAACTTCTAGCTAGCTAGATAACATCTAGCTAACTTGAATTTGAGGTGGGCAACGTTACTCCTTTTTGTTGTGTGGGTAGTTAGCTCCTAACTTTTGGCTAACTTAGCTAACAAACTTCTAGGAAACCTCCAGCTGGCTTAGCTAATTTAGCTAGCTGGGTAGCTAACATTAGCTTAATTGACATTTAGCAACATACATTTTTGGTGTACCAGCTAGACAGTTTTGGGTGTTTTATTGACCATTAGGTAACAGTTAAATAATAATATTTTAACAAACAAAGACTGAAAAAATAAAGAAAACAATAGTTAGTTAGCTTCATTAACTTACTGGTTGGTGGGACTTCAATGTCCAGACTGTCTGTCTTCAGCATCACTTTCTTCAGGTGTGTTAATCTTCAGATAAAGCCAGGTACCTGGCCAACAGGTGATTTGACTAACCTGTTTCCTTGTTTTTAGTCTGCTATTCAAATAGAGTCAAACTATCACACGGCGAAGAGGAAGAGAGAAGTTTAGGCCAAGAGACGACCACAGAACTTCCACCCCTTTATAATTTGGGGTTATTAAATAGGGCTCTAACTGCTAATATGATGACTAGCTGACTTGTTCCTAAATATAATTTTGGGGTCCATTAAATGATTTGTTTTCCATCATCTTGGTAATATAAACAACCAGCAGTTAGCACAACTGTTAACGTTAGTTAACTGCCCATAGTACATTTATTTATCACATTTTCTCTGCTGTATTCC
>CAKAKR010066580.1:38201-74967 GCA_916700685.1 Adelosebastes latens | reverse complement strand
TAGTTTAGCTCTGAGAATATCTAGTGGACGTTTGTGCAGAAATAACTGCTGCAGCTCCTCCAGACCAACAGAGGTTTCCCGTGTCTTGTGAAGTGACGGGGCTCCGCAGAGAGAAACGTTATCGTCTCCGACCAAAATTCCGGTGTCTCCCCTGTTCCCTCCGGCCGCGGTCGGGAGGCTGAGGCAGGAAAAGCCAACACTAGGATCAGCATTGATCATGGAGAAACCTTCGTCTGGTCAGCTAACATTACTGCCAAGCATGTCTATGTAGAGCGAGCACAAGCGTGAGCAACAGGACGCTGACTTTCGTTGACTTAACGGCCGCAGGTGTCGCTGTTAACAAGACATTTCTGATTCTTACATAGAGTCCCTTTAAGTATACTTCATAAAATACACTTATAGTATCTAGCTACTATATGTAATTTGCTGATAATCATGACAAAAGTAAGAAAGCTAACACTTTTGCACTGGATTGCATTGGAAACATTTTATATACTATAATACAAGAAGAGACAGGTAAAAAGAAAAAGATAAAAGAAGGTTGTCCATGCATCCAGCCAGTCTCTGTACTCATTATGCTGTTCAGGTTGGCGGTGGGCTGGAGCCTATCCCAGCATATATTGGGCATTGGAGGCAGGTTATCTGGACAGTCCACCAGTCTATCACATAGCCCAAATCTGACTCAAATCTCTTCAAAATGAAATGGCATAATGGAACCGTCAACACTCGTTCATGCCAATGAGGAAAGTGTAGGAGTCGTCATCTGGCATGTTTACCGTCTTACATCAATTAAATCTGGTGTGTCTTTCATAACGCTACAGATTTGGGCATATTTCTTTATGAAAAAAAAAAATAATAATAATTTGTTAACATTTGCTGTGGTTTGTTAAAAGCATAGCTCTTATTACTGAGCTTTAAAACCTAATGCCTCATTGAATGGAAGACTGCTTTGATGCTTGTTTCCTTTATCTGTGTGTCTTAACAAGAAAAAAATACATGCCAATTGTAGATGAAAGCTGAGCTGAGTGTTGTACTAAAATGCTTTTGTCAGTTATACATATTTGTCATGATGTTGCACGTTGTTTGTCTTGCTGTGTGGTGCTTGTAAACACATGACAAGTGTGTGGGATTCACTTTATTGTTGTCTTGAAAAATGTTAATTTTGGCAGCTATTTTGGATTTAGTCTTAGTCTTAAAACAAAAATGCGTATTAGTTTAAGTTACATTTTAGTTTAATCTCATTTTTATCCGTCATAGTTTTCCGCCAAGGCCTGAGGCCTAGTATAGGGAGGAGGTTATGTTTTCACCCGCGTTGGTTTATTTGTTGGTTTGTTGTT
Source organism: Adelosebastes latens (assembly GCA_916700685.1). NCBI lineage: Eukaryota > Metazoa > Chordata > Actinopteri > Perciformes > Sebastidae > Adelosebastes > Adelosebastes latens. The sequence goes on along the minus strand of CAKAKR010066580.1, from coordinate 73,630 downwards.
GTTATGCTAAGCTAAGCTAATTGTCTCCTGGTTCTAGCTTCAGACATAAGAGTGGTATCAATCTTCACATTCAACTCTCGGCAGAAAAAGCAGACAATTGTATATCACAAAATGTCAAACTATTTCTTTAGTGGAAACTTAGCCTGGGCTTAGCCTGTATGGAAACAGTTAATCATATGGCTTCTACATGGTCCCCGAAGGGCCCTAAAGGGAAGTGATGGATCTGTTTTAATTGAGCTGACAAGATCATTTCAGTGGTGTCTTAGTTAATACATCATTATCCTTAACTCTTAATAAAGTCAACCCTTAGATATGCTGATGCACACCAGCAAATGTACAAACATAATGTGAGTAGAGCCATCAAAAGAAATGTAAAGCTAGCTAACAAAAAGAGGCTTCTCAGAACCCAACAGAATTTTGGAGGAAAGTTCCATGTCGCTTCATTCAAGTGGGTGCCATTTTCCTTCAGCTGGCCTGTGGAGGTTTTGGCTAGTTTTACTTCTCCTTCCAGGAAAGGAAAGGCAATGTTTTCTAATGAGTCTCTTTGTGCCGTTCCCAACCCAAAAGAGTGAACAAAGATTTGGAATATGCACAACATTTAGCATATTTTACAAAAAAGATCTTCACTACGCTGAGGCTGTTTGCCCTTGTAGCTCAGTGCCAGGTGCTGCTGCGTGCACAGTATCGTGCCAACCCTCCCACACACTTGCATGCACACACATGCATGCTAGAACTCACACACACTATCTTCAAATGCCAATTTTTACCTCCCACGGAAAGTTTGTCTCCTTCACTCTCTTAGTTACAAAATGAAAAGTCACGCTTGATTTTGATGGTCCATTACAAGTTCAGTGCATTTCCATTGTCAGTAATTCATCCATCCATCCATTTTCATCCTCTTACCCGGGGCTGGGTGTCAGGGGCAGCAGGCTAAGCTACGTATTCCAGAAGTCCCTCTCCCCAGCAACATTTTCCAGCTCTTCCTGGGGAACCTGGAGGCATTCCCAGCCCAGATATTTAATCTGTCCAGCGTGGTTCTGGGTCTACCCCAGGGGCCTCTTACCAGTCGGACATGCCCGGAAAACCTCTCTAACACCAGGCGCCAAGGAGGCATCCGGATAAGATGCTTGAACCACCTCGACTGGCCCTTTTCTACGCAAAGGAACAGCGGCTCTACTCTGAGCTCCCTCCGGATGTCTCCGGAGCTCCTCAACCGATCTCATGGGAAGGTGTATAAATAGCAAAATATTACAAGGACATGCCGCGTGTCATGAGATTGCATTTTAGCCTTTTTGGTTGTCATTTTTACGCCACGCAACAAAACCACTCACTTAGGCAACAAAAGTTGGCTGGTTAGTTAGGTTTAGGAAAAAAAAATTTACAGCGTGGGGATAGGGATGTCTGGAATTCCCTGCTAAGCCTGCTGTCCCCGCGACCCGGCCCCCAGATATGCGGGAGAAAATGGATGGATGGATGGATTCCACAGCGTCAATGCCGAAAGCTGGTGCTAAAGGCACCCTTTAGCACTGCATGAGATGCATCTGGCTTTACATTAACTACAATGTAAACACATACAGAATACATGGCATACAAATGACACTCCAAAAATTACATACCATTTAGTGCGACCGGGCTGGAGCTCCTCATCCTATCTAGCCTGGGCCGAGCCCAGCCACCCAATGGAGGAAACTCATAGCTGCGATCTCATTCTTTCTGTCCCTACCCAAAGCTCATGACCATAGGTGACGGTCTGAACATATGGACTGGGGAAATCGAGAGCTTGGCCTTCCGGCTCAGCTCCCTCCTCACCACTACAATATTTGCATAACTACTGACGCCACACCAGACCACCTGTCCATCTCATGCTCCATTTTACCCTCACTCATGAACAAGACCCTGAGTTACTTGTACTCCTTCGCTTGGGGCTGTGACTAACTCCCAACCCAGAGGGTGCAATCCACCGTTTTCAAGCAGAGAAACAGCCTCAGACTGGGAGGTACTGACTCTCATCCTGACCGCGTCACACTAGGCCACGAACTGCCCCACTGCGTGCTGGAGGTCACGGTCTGACTCAGGTCAATTGATAGAAAATGAAGCGTCAACAATTTTGCTAACCAATTTATTGACTAATTTATCCAGCAACAACACTAAGGGCAGAAACATGGTCCACGCAGTATGGTAGGTAAGAGAGTTTACGGAAATACCGTCATGATGCAATCAGTGTATTTCTGCTGAGGTGAAAAGGGTAGTTATGTATAAATTGGACTCAGGTGGCTACGGGATTTTGTTTACGTGCCAGTAGATGGAGATGAGATTCTCTCATTTACCTTAATAAATTCAGCAGGGGGAAAACACACAGTCACTAATGCAAGGAGACATGCAAAAACAAACTGTAACTGTCCCTCATCATAAATGAGGGATAGTTTGGATGTGCAGCAAATCAAAACCCTTCTGTTTCACTTAACGGGTTATTTCACTCTTTCTCCTTATTTCCTCTACGACTTACGGGAAGTAAGATGATCTGAACCAAAGATGATTTACGGAGTGTGTTTCGGAAGTTAACAAGTGGTTTACAGTGTGTGTGAGACATAGAACAATCCCATCATAACAACACAGAGAAATCATTATAGTTTTTAAAATATATAGTGGTATCATCTTCATCAGCACCAACATGATTGCTACATCCCATTTAAATGCATGAATAAGCAAAAGCCTCAAAATTAAAATTATTAAATTTTTTTTTAAACAGTCGAGGTACTGACTGTTTTGTGACAAACATACATTTACAAGCATTTATAATTCACACCGTCTCATGAATCAGAGGTTCAATTGACACGCGCCTGCAAATTTGCTTTGTGTTTATAAAAAACAATCATTGAGGTGTAAATGTTTTCACTGCCCTCTGCCTGATGACTAACAGTGATGTCTACAATAAACTACTGCAGCATATCAAATGGCACTTTTATGAACACAATGTGGGCTGAGCTCATGATAATGATCACCTGTGTGGCAAAGTGGCAGTCTGGCTGGAATGATAACATGCAAAACAAACACGACGAGATTGACACGAGGAAACAAACACTTGAAATAATGTTTTTTCAGTAGTGCTCAGCATGCAGTGGTATAATGTTTACCTGTCAATCAAAGTGAAGCTAGTCCCCATGGTTTAGCAGAGATGGTCACACAACACATCACAGCCCTGCATGTTATCTCCTGGAGCTCGGACGTTTCAGTCACTGAGCAGCTCATAGCATTTCTTAATGGAAGAATATTAAAAACTTAAACTTAACTCACTGGCAGTTAGGCAATCTCCTGAGCAACCCATAACAGATTAACAAAAAGAAACAAGGTGATCTCACAGAAATACGTGAAATGACCACGACCTCTTAACAGCACATTACGTTGTGGTGGCACAAAATGTGTTAAAATGACGTGGTGCACCACGGAAACAATTTAACGTTAAAACGACGTCTTTAGATTAAACAACTTAAAGTTGGGTTTAAGTAACAACACTATGTTGTTAGGTTAAACAATTTAAAGTTAGATTTAGGCAACAAAACTACATCGTTAGGTTAAACAATTTAATGTAAGATTTAGGCAACAAAACTGCGTCGTTAGGTTAAACAATTTAACGTTAGATTTAGGCAGCAAAACTACATTGTTAGGTTAAACAATTTAACGTTAGATTTAGGCAATAAAACTACATCTTTATATTAAACAACTTAAAGTTAGGTTTAAGTAACAACACTATGTCATTAGGTTAAACAATTTAATGTCAGGTTTATGCAACAAAACTACGTCGTTAGGTTAAACAATTTAACGTTAGATTTAGGCAAAAAACTACGTTATTAGGTTAAACAATTTAACATTAGATTTAGACAAAAAAACTACGTTGTTAGGTTAAACAATTTAACATTTGATTTAGACAACAAAACTATGTCGTTAGGTTAAACAATTTAACGTTAGATTTAGGCAGCAAAACTTCGTTGTTAGGTTAAACAACTTAACGTTAGATTGGGCAACAAAACTACGTCGTTAGCTTAAACAATTTAACGTTAGATTTAGGCAACAAAACTACGTCGTTAGGTTAAACAATATAACGTTAGGTTTAGGCAACAAAACTACGTCGTTAGGTTAAACAATTTAACGCTTGATTTTTGTCAACAAAACTATGTCGTTAGGTTAAACAATTTAACGTTAGATTTAGGCAGCAAAACTACGTTGTTATGTTAAACAAAACAACAAATTTTAGAAGCTAATCAGTGTCTGGAAAAATTGTGGTATCTGGCAATGCAGGACCATAATATCATAAATATTAGAATAAAAATTCAGAGGTGATGTAACTACATATACTGTGTAGACAATGGAAATGGATCTCAACAGACTTGAGTGAAAACTTAATGCTCATCTCTATGCTGAGTTGCTCTAGGCATGCTTCATAAATGTCCAGAAACAAGAGAGAAAATGATAGAAACTGGAAGAAAACAGAAGAAAGAACTGGACTTCCTTGTGACTTTTGAGTCTGACCTGTCACACAAACACACATGGTCGTTGCTGGCTAATAGCTCTAGCAAACATCTGTACAGTCAGTACATTGGCTCATTGGGGGAATAAAGACAGACTGCACAAACACTGAAGCTTTTAAATTATTCCGTATTCAGCACCTTGAGAGGAAATATCCGCCGCAGAGATTTACTTTTCAGTAAGAATATAACAGAAGAGCTACAGTAATTAACTGGTCACAGATTAAATCACTGTGTTTTCCCAGCAGGCCACAGAGTGCAGACTCACTACTTTTAAGCTAATTCAAGTCAAGCCAAGTCAACTTTATTGTTAGAATACATCAAACACTCTCAAAGTGCTCTGATTTAAAATAAAAGGGACAACATAATTCAAGAAAAATAATTTATTATTTAAGAAAACTATAAAAGAGACCAAAAAAGCACACGCATTTGGAAAAAAAAGTGTTTATTTGAACCATGAAAAACAAAAATTGCCTGGTCAAGTAAATGCTGTTTGTATAGGAAATGGCAGATTAGAGAAGAGAAGAGGTGCATCACCCTGGGAAAGTAGGGCCTTCAGTCATTATGAGGCCAGTGTCGTCCGATGGGAGATGCTCCCTAACCTCATCATGAGCCGCTAAGGAAATCCTTCCAACTTATTTGCTTTAACTGAAATAAAATCTACTGGGAGCTTGGAAACATCTATTTATATCATACCATAATTGGTTCAACTTTTTATACGGCTCTGACATCATATGAGTCCAGCCTTGTATCAGTCAAATGTGGTTTTAATTCTCATTCACCTATTGAATAGTTTTTTTTTCGGCCTTCATTTTGATCTCAACTACACACCTTTAAAGTTTTGTGACTGCATCTTGAACGGTTGTGATGCTATCGCATTGACAAAATCTTTCAACAGACAGACAGACAAACACCTGGCAAAGTACCCGGACTATTGCTGTCGCGGCTGGCACAATTGACAAAATTTAACTAAACAAGACGACAAAAATCGGACAAATTTAACACAAATGTACGGAAGCCCTGAAAGGCAAGCAAGATTTTTTTTCTTTTCCTGTCTGAAAACAAATTCCTCTTATGGAAAACAGGTGAAAAAATTGTTTTTAGGCTGGATGAAAAAAAACGTTTTTGTTTGTTGTTGTGATAATTATATCGACCACCAGAGTGCACCAATATCCCATTCTAATTAGAACTAAGCATTCAGGTTTTCTTCCGGGTGAGATTTAATTTCTCCATGCAAAAAAAAAATAGTTTCGTCCCGTAGAGGAACTAAGGAAAAACAGGTGAAAACTATTTTTTTTTTGGCTGATTTTTCCAAGAGGCAAAAAAAAGTAACTTGCCTAAAACAAAATTCACCTGTTTTCAGACAGGAAAAAAAAATAACGTAGAAAGATCAGTCTAATTCTTTATTTTTTATTTTACCTGTTTCACAGACAAAAAAAAGGAATTTAAAAAGACTATCTTAGCAAAAAAAAAATCCACCTGTTCTTAAGTCATAAACACAGGAGAGAAAATAACTTAGATCAGACCTAGAAAATGGATCACCAGAAAAAAATAAAATAAAATCTTGCTTGCCTTTCAGGGCTTCCGCACCAATGCCTCTTTTGCTGTATGTGAACACACACTTTGACACATCGGCATTTATATAAACACAACGAATAAAACTGTGGCTATAAAGAGCGTATTTCTGCTTTGAACACTTAAATATTATTGGACCTTATGGTACATACAAAGTACGTGTGAAGGCAATATTTGCCCACTGAAATGAGATGACGTGAGTTATCGTGTGTTCTGCTTCAGTTCTCCCTCCAATTAAAATGCAAACGCAGTCAAATAGCCATATCCAGTTAAATCTGCTCTGCGTGGATATTGGATAAATTGATTGTACACACTTAACAGTTTGCTCCTTTGCTGTACATTTGTTAACATCTAACCAAAAAAGGAAGGCAGATAAATTGGCTTTTATTCATACAGTTACATATTCGCTCTCTAAAGACAAACATGAACCGACAGTGAAGGCATCATCATTCGCAGAGACAAACACTAACAACAAGTTGTAGGAGACGTTTTGATCATGTGAAGGGTAATACAATGTTACACACACACTGCGCATGTGTTATACCCAGAGGTCTTAATGTTCAGGCTGATCGGAATCCTTAAAAAAATTCCTGAATCCGGATCATGATCAAAATCTAATGGATTGTACATTGTGTCACACCCCACCCCTCCAAAACATTTCATTCAAATCAATTGTACTCGGGCACCTTGGGGGAGGTCTCCGAGTGCCATTCTAGTTTGTTGGTTTGTTTGTTTGTTTTGGATTACTCCAAAAGTCGGGATCCGGATTCAGGACTATTTTTAAGGATTCCGATCAGCCAGAACATGATGACGCATGACCCCGCCTCTTTCCTTCAGAGAGAGAGCGAGAGCCAGTTTGAATGAAGTGTTTTGCGATGCTCCGCTACGTACAGCTGATCTCAACATAAACAAAAATACACGTGGATGATGACACAAGCTGAACGGAGAGGGGTGGGTGGGCAATCGTACTCGGGCACCTTGGCGGAGGTCTGCGCTCTCCGAGTGACATTCTAGTTCAATGAAATCAGCGCTGCCTATTTTGACCGTTTGATCAGAGTTTGAGAAAGATTGACAGCTTCCCAGAGACAGCATATGCAAACTGCATCTTTCTTGACTTGCAAAATAATGTTCTAAATTGACAAACATCATATGTATGATTCATGGCGCAATTCAAACAGGATCAAAAAAATATTTTTCTCTCTCCATTGACTACCATTCGTATTTTTTCCGAAATAAGGTCCCATGGGCTCCACCGGAAGGGGCGTGACTTCGACTCTCTATTAGGAGCACCGGAGGACACAGAGGCACATGATTCTTTTCAGATTACCTGTCTCATGCACTACTGTCAAGATATAGTGACGTTTTATAAAAATAACTTCTTTAATCATATTTGCTCCAATCATGCCTACGTCAGCTTTAAACCTAACCACAAGTTCTAATATAATAATGCTACTGAACATAATCCAGGCAGCAATGTTTCCTACAAAACATATCTGGCAAAACCATTTAGTAGTACATCAAATTTGGAAACATAGCTGGACTTTTAATCCCTTAAATGGTATTAAAAGAACACAGGATTCTACACTTTCTATTGTGCTGGGAAAAGGTTGGATACTGTAACATATCAGAGACTAGTGACATTCGCATTTGTGTATTAGCCTTCTTTTCACCACTGATTTAAACCCATGCAGCAGCAGAACAAAATGCAATTTCCATATCTGAAAATATGACATGTGATTGCAAAGCGACTTCAGAGGCTAAGGCACAAAAAAAGTCAAATCAAAACATATCTAAGAAATGCGAATAAACTGGAACAAATGAAGGAAAGCCTGGGAAAAAAAAACTACTTAATACCTTTGCATAATCAACTTATGTTAATTTCTTTAGCTCTCCCTTAAGTATTAAGCCCGATGTAATATTCTCCTACGCAGTAGAGATTTATGTTTGTATTTGTGTGCGGTGCATGTTGTTAAATTATTGTTTTGGTACCCAAAATACTAATTACTTCTGCTCAATTTTAATCTGTTTGGGAGGCTAAGGGAGGAGTTTTCTTTTTTTTTTCTGGAGCATGCACGCGCAAATACATAAACAAAGACACACACGGAAACATGCAGTGCATACACACAGTCAGAACTGCCTCGCACACATAGAAGCACACTCGGTGTTTACCTGATGCAGTAGTTTTTAATTTCCCTCCCACCAGCCTGTCGTCACTGACAGCTGAAATAAATGAATGTATCACCCCCTCATTCAGATACAAGGACACAGAGTCATTCACTGAGCCATGCGCTAACACAAAATCAACTTATTCTGAGGTTACCTCTTGTCCTCTCCTCTCCCTCACTCAGACACTCACATAACGGAGACACATGTGTGCCTGCAGGCAACATGTGTTGAAGTGGCATTGTGTTTCAGAAAGCAAACACATGCATGTATTTACAATATGTGTGTGTACTAGGGGTGGAACGGTTTGTGTATTTGACCCGAAACGTTCGGTTCGGTCCGCGACATCCTTTCAGTTCGCCGTTACCCAAACAGCTGTTTATGTCTACTACTCTCACGCGCGGAACAGAAGCTCTGGAGCGTGAGTTTTACCTGGAAAGTTTTGGCAGCACACCAGGAATGACATCAGCGCTGTAGCGCCCAGTAGCTCATGATAGTCAAGCTAAACTGACAACGATTTGTGTCAAACTGTACGTCGACATTGTTCAACTGAAGTCGGGTTTATGTGTGGACACTTGAAACATTTAATTGCCACGGCGTCACCCGAATGTGTCGATTAGCGGAGCGAAACAAAAGTAGACTGGACGGAGAGTCCGTTCCCCCACAGCATCCAGACAGCCTCCCAATGCAGATTCACACCGTGCCAAAGTAATATCTGATGCTATAAGATTGTTTATCGCTGCATATACGACTACAATCGATCATAAACAACACAGCATTAAAGCATATGGTCAAAGTGCGTGAGCCTTCACGTGTGAATGTTAGTCTGTTGTGCCTGCCCTGTATAAACTAGCATAGGCAGCAGTTGAGGATTTACCAACAGCATTAAGATGGAACATTACATTTACCTTACAGACATTTGTGATTTTATTTTTGTAATTTATTTTTTCCTATTGACAATATGTCAGTATTTGAGTGCCTTAACTGTTATATTAAAAATTATGACCAATGAGCCTGTGTTAAATGAGTGGGAGATAAAAGCTATACATTTTTTAGCGTAGTTCCGGTTGAGCTTATGCTTCAATGTATGGCCTTAGTTTATAATTACATCATATTTATATGAAAATAACAAAGCTGCATTTTTTGTTTGCACTAATTACTGTAGAAGACCTATTCTTACAATTAAGATTTGTCAATGAAGAAGTGTTTATGTTCTTTATGTAAGCCATCATTTTGTTACGGCAAACATTTCTTAACTTATTTTTGCAGAATAAATGAAAAGCCTGTTGAAATCAGAACATGACCTCCTCGCTGTAACATAAATGTACCGAACCGAACCAAAAACCGTGATATGAACCGTACTGTGAATTTTGTGAACCGTTCCACCTGTAGTTTGTACCTGTGTGTGTGAAATAATTAGCCAACCACACGGAGAAAAGGGAAGAAAACAGTTTGTCAGTGCTACTCTGATCACAGAGCAAGCATCATCCTAACATGTACACTGCTATTTTAATCTATGTAGCAGAGATGGGGCAAAGTCACAAGCTGCTCTTACATGAGTCCCATGTAAGTCCTACACCTTGAGTTTCGAGTCCTAAACAAATGCCCCTTGGAAAACTAAACTGCAAAGCTGAGACGAAGGAGAGGATCACTATGGCGAGCCGTTTTAACATTTAATAGCTAGACTGGATATTCATTAGAGATATCTGCAAGGTCATTTTACCTAGTCAAAAATCTAATTCAAGATATCCCTAATTCTATTCTTTGTATTTAGTTAAATTTATAAGCCTGTTAATGTTCGCATTCACACATTGGCAATTTTTTTCTTTTGCCAGCTGTCCTTCCTGCATTTGACAACTGTGTTGCTTTTAGTCTGGATTGTAACTTCTTTGTATTTGTCTAATATTATAGTTTTCTCTTCCTTTGTAAAATATGCCGCTCTGCTGACAGTAGACTTGTCCATGTTTGCGATCGGTCATATGCTGTAAACACCACTCCTTTCATGTGAACACGCTCATAGCCAGATTGAGAAAGCCTGGGTTGATTTAACGAGTTGATAACCACCAGTGGTCTGGCCATCGGACTGAAAGCCCATTAGTCCGACAGCCTGTTATTCCAAATACAAACACCCATTGTTCCGAAGTCCCGTTGTTTCAAAAATACATACTCTCCCTGCACCGCTGTCTTAATGCATGGGCTTACCGAGGCTCAAGCCCCCGTGCCCGTCAATGTGAAATAACCCACTAGGCTCTGGGGGGGAAAAAGTAAAAATAAAATTCACAGGGAGAAGAGTTACGGCATGCTCCACGCATAAAGACACAACTACTTACTACTCCCTCATAACCTGCCATCAACTTTATATCTGACTGAGATCTGTTTGTTTTAATGACTGACAGCCTGACTGATGTGAAGGGATCTGAGGGAAGGCCTTTAAAAATGTCCATAGCCAGAGGACTTAAAAGTAATATTAAGGATATTATATTATTGAGTAATATTGAGTATAGCCCTCACTAATACCACTGCTGAATTGGAACGCTACATGATGCCAACCAAGAAAGATTGTTAGATTAAATATCCGACCCAAGGTCCAACAGTAGTTGCACCAGGAAGGTCCGATGACATCATTCTGCATAATAAGTAGCCATGTGCTTGTTTGTCTGAAGATTCACTGATAATAATGGACAGATGAGAAAGATAAATCTGCTTTAGAGTAGATTCATTTCATTGTAATTATTATTATAAATGTTTGTTGAAATAATTCATTAATGATTCATTTGTGAACTTGTTTCACATAATAATGATCTCATGACAAAGGATGGGATTTACTTAATGTCATCTGTTTAGGATATTTCCTTATTCAATTTTTTTGGTTTTGTTTTTATCTACAGCACATCAGAGTGAATTGTAAATATATGCATGACTGCCGGCCCTTTTCATATAGCTGAATCGGCATGGGTTTTACCTGGCTATCTCTCTGGCCTTACACCAAACAACATTTCCAGCACTTTTACTGTCGCAGACAAATTTCCAATCTGAATAAAACTTCAGTTCATGCGCGTTCCTGTCACCCGAGTCGTTAGATGTAGGTTGATCTAAAAGCAGGACTATAACACTGAACACATTGATGGAAATGCTGAAGAATCAAGGCTATTGGAGAATGAAATTGTGAGAGCGTCCCGTTGCGCGTCTGGGAACACTTCTCCCTGTGAATTTTATTTTTATTAAGCTCATGCATTAAGACGGCGGTGCAGGGAGAATGTGTATTTTTGGAACAATGGCACTTCGGAACAATAGGTGATTGTATATGGAACTAGAATGGCACTCGGAGAGCGCAGACCTTTGCCAACGCATGACTTTAAAAACAGATCACAGCTCACAGCCGGCGGTACCGTGAGGTGGTCGGCTTATTATTAACACGGTGTGTTTACGTGTAACGTATCGGCGGATGCCTCTCTCTTTCAGAAGCCTTGTTATGTCTGTATAACGTTACACTATGTTGTTTGTCATCCCGTCATCTACCGTTTTTTTCTTTCTCACCGCGGACAGCCAGCAGCTACCGCAAACACATCCACACACGTGTCTCTCTGCTCTCAGAAGAAGGCAGGGTCATGCGTCATCAACGAGTCATCAGCTACACTGCGCATGTGTTTTACCCTGTGGTCTTAATGCTCAGGCTGATTGGAATCCTTAAAATATTCCTGAATCCGGATCATTATCATGATCATCATGGGCTTTCGGTCCAATGGTGCATTTTTCTGACTATTGGGCTGTCGGAACAATTGCATGGCAACCTTCCCTGTCTACCCATCAATGTGTGTACATTTGATCAAGGTAATCAAAGAAATTACCCTTCATTCTGACCCAAAAAAGAAAATGATGTCACAGTTCTGATTCTGGTCATAAATAAATATTGATAAGAGCGATCGCAAACTGCAAGAGAGGTAGAGCTGGTCGTCCACCAATCGGAAGGTGAATCCTCCAGTCCACCTGTCGAAGTGTCCTTGGTCCCCAAATTGCTCCCGAAGGCTGTGCCATCGGTGTGATGGACAGGTTGGCCCCTTGCATAGCAGCTTCTGCCATCAGTGTATGAATGTGTGTGTGAATGGGTGCATGCTGAAATGTAGTGTAAACCACTTTGAGTGGTCGGAAGACAAGAAAAGCACTATATACATGTCCATTTACCATTTACCATAAAATAAACACAATAAAAAAGCCTAACAGAAAATGCATGCTTGAATTGGTCATATTGGCTTCAATATAAGTGAATGGCACCTAAAATAAAAAATTACTGGCACTCTGGACCAGTGAGTTCTGATCCAATTCAGGTGTTGTTTGTGGAATTCAATTTAAAATATATCACTGTCTCTCAGTCACAACCCGGCTCAAGTTTGGACTGAATGGGGCGATCACACGAGCTTTAGGTTTGTTTTAATCAACTACTAAAGAAATTAAACTAAAAAACAAATAGGTGATGAGAAAGACAAAGATCAGGGAGTCCGTCCAGGTGAGCCGTCAAGCTGACTCCACCCTCCAGCCACCTGCAAGGAGAGGACAAGGAGTCGTGTTACTGTTTCAAACTGTTGAACGGTCATTATTATTCACTGTTTGCTGTGAAAGCACTTAAGGGTAGGGAGGATACCTGAAGAAAATAATGATAACAGGCAACAGAAAGATAAAAAAAACTATTATAATAAGAATCAACGGATCAAAGTGCTGCTGTGTTTTATAAGGAGGGTGTGTCACTGTTACTGTCCTACTGCCAATAATGTTAAAACTATTAGTGCCATTCTCCCAGTGTCAGCACATATCCATGTAATGTCAAACTGACATCGACTGCCCATGACAGTCCAGACAATTACAGACATTCTGACTTGATATAAGCCAGCAGGTTTCCATCTAAATGTTGCACAATTTTTTTTTTATCATACCCCTGCGACAACGTAGTCGGGGGTATATAGCGTTCCACGTGTCCGTCCTTCTGTCCGTTACACTTTTGTTTCCGGAGCAGAACTCGGAAGCTATTTAACTTTGGTAACTTCTAATTTGGTATGATGGTTGACAGTGTGGTTTAGTTGTGCCTTTTGGGGGTTAAAAGTCCAGGGTGTCCAAAATCTTTGAAATTTTGGCCAAAACATGTGATTTCTTCGATTTCAATTTCGTTTCTTGGGTAGAACTCGGAAACTATTTCACTTAGGAACTTCAAATGTGGTATGATGGTTACAATTTTTTATAATAACAAGCTAGATTGTACTCAATACACTAATATCATTAGTTCCAAAAGGGCAAAACCTTTGGCCCTACTTTAGTAGGGGTCAAGCAGTGAGCGGGGTTATGTGAGCCATGCTCACTTTTGCCTCGTTACAAATGTGTGAACAGTTGTAACCTAAAAAATGAGACCTTCCGCGACTTTCTGGGTTTCCTCTATCAGCCTGTAGACTGCTTTTAATGTGAAGAATGCAAGACGTTTTTTTCCGGGAAGATCCAACGGATGTGACGTCATGTGCACTTGCGAGTGCCTCTTCAGCTCCACTCCAGGGTTAACAGTGATCAACGATAACTTACGTTCAGTTAGAAATGGAGTCCGCTAATGCCAACAAATGACCAGCCCCCACCACAACTCAGACTCCAAACACAAACTCCACAGAAGCACAAAAATCTAAGTTATATCTAGTGAAGCCTGTCGGGACGCTCACTGTTGTTGAATTAATGGCCACAGGTGTCACTGTTAACAGGCTATTTCTGATTCTTACATAAAGCCCCTTTAATACTGTAGCTACAGTTTTACCTCAAGAAACTAAAATGTTGTTTACAACTCATAGACATGACATGTAGACATTGCTTTGTATGAAGAAGTCACAAGCTAAATAGGTTTGAATCACTGAACTAGAGTCAGAAGCTGTACCGTTTTGATATTTTAAAAGTAAGCAGGAATTGCGTCTTTTTGTTATTCAGAAAGAGAGTTTCGGTCAGTATAGCGTTAGCTTACTGTGCACGTCATTTTCCAGCCCCTTACTCTGCTTGTCAAAATTCCTCAATTATACCATTAATCATATCACATTAATATATGAATCACCTTAATTGAGATCTCCATAGTATTTAGAGCTGAGCAGCAGTTTGCACTCTCATCTGTTAAATCATAACATCAGGTAACGTTAGCTAACGTAACGTTCGGTCAGCAGCTAAAGATTTAGAATAGAACATGTATTAGCTGCAGGAAATGTGTGTGAATGCTGAAATGCATTGCTAAACAAAAAACGGAAGCTTAAATTTAAAACTGGAAGGGTTGGAAACACAAGTGCATTACTTAAAAAAAACGGAGAGCTGAGATGCATTGCTGGAAAAGCTGGAAGCTAAACTGTCAAAGCTGGAAATTGAAATGAATTGTCTGAAAGGAGCAATATTTAGCACCGACAGCTAGTGTTTAAAATGGGTATTTTGGCACGTGTCAATTTCCGCTCAAGCAGTCCAAATTCAAAACATCGGAGCCGTCGTCCATCCGCTCCTCTGTTGTGACTGATAGCAGTTAGCGCAAGTTTTCGCGATTTGAGGGTTACCTTCTAGACATTGCTGCGTTAGCCTCTGGCCACATCACTTATTAAAGGGGCTCTATGTAAGAATCAGAAATTTCTTGTTAACAGTGACACCTGTGGCCATTAATTCAACAACAGTCAACGTCCTGTTGCTCGCGCGCACGCTTGTGCTTGCACTACATAGACACGAGCAAGCATCGGTCAAGACAGTGAGGCGACACACACACGAGACTGAACGTGATTGACAACTAAAACCACAATATCACTATATATTTCACATGCTTGGCAGTAATGTTAGCTTATCTGTAGGCTGTTTTCACACCTGTAGTTTGTTTGCTCTGGTCTGAATCAGGGACCAAATTGTTACCATGTTGCATGTTGCCTCAAGTTTGGTTTGTGTTCACACGGCAGCATTTACAAGCAGACCAAAAGTTTGGTGTGCAAAGAAACTGCTCTCTAATTGGTCAGAATTTCCATGCTGGAAAACTCCCGGAAGTAAACAAAGAAGAGCACATCTAGAACGCAATAATTGAGGGACAACTATGTGGCTTGATCTTGGCTCTGGTCATTTTTTATTTACCTCGTAGCAATTTTTCACTCAAGGCAAACGATACAGTTTGTTGCAGCTGCGACTGGAAAACAATGTATTGATGCACTGGAGTCGCCGAAGGCGCATATCAAGACGTACGGAGGAGGAGGCGTGCATTAACCCTCCTAAACTGTGACATGCTCATCAGCCAAAGATATTTCCAAAGATCCATCACGTATGCCCATGGTCTTCAACACAGCCAGACGTTACACCTGTTTAGTGCTGATATGAATAGCGTTGGCTCTTTTGTAGTAATGTTGTCTGCTGTCTGGTGTTGACATGCACAGCGCTGCTTGCTACCGGAGCTGGTTTAATCCAAAAAGGCGCAATGCTTTCTCCAGTTGGGCCGGATCGAGGTCGGATCATGTTGTCACCACAAACGAAGCGTACCGAACCTTACCGCAGTTCGTTTGGAAGCAAACCGAGGGTGGTCTTGGTTCGCTTGTGTTGGTGCGCACCAAAGTACAATTGCTGTGTTCACACCTGCCCAAACGAACCGCACCAAGAGGGTAAACGCTCCAGGGTTCGATTCAACCAAACTAAACAAGGCAGGTGTGAATACGCCCTAAGGCCCGGTGGATTTTTTTTTGTGCTTCCGTGGAGTTTGTGTTTGGAGTCGCGGAAGGTCTAATTTTTTAGGTTACTGTTCACACATTGGTAATAAAAAAAATTTGTGCGACATTTAGATGGAAACCTGCTGGCCTACTGTATGTCAAGTCACAATGTCTGAAATTGTCTGGACTGTCATGGGCAGTGGATGTCAGTTTGACATTACATGGACTGCTGTGCTGACACTGGGAGAATGGCACTAACAGTTTCACATTATTGGCAGTAGGACAGTAAAACACACAGTCACACCCTCCATATGAAAAACAGCAGCAATTTGATCCCCACGACTTATTAGAATAGTTTGTTGATCTTTCTGTTTCCTGTCATCATTAAATTTATGTTCTTCAGGTATCCTCCCTACCCTTAAGTGCTTTCACAGCAAACAGAAGAGATTTGCATTTTGAACTTCTTTTTGTCTTCAGCAGCTCTGAATCCCTATTAGAAGACAAAGTGAATAGTAATGACCGTTCAACAGTTTGAAACAGTAACAAGACTCCTTGTCCTCTCCTTGCAGGTGGCTGGAGGGTGGAGTCAGCTTGTCGGCTCACCTGGACGGACTCCCTGATCTTTGTCTTTGTCATCACCTTTTTGGTTTTTAGTTTAATTTCTTTAGTAGTTGATTAAAACAAACCTACAGTTCATGTGTGGTCTCCCCATTCAGTCCAAACTTGAGCCGGGTTGTGATTGAGAGACAGTGATATATTTTAAATTGAATTCCAAAAACGATACCTGAATTGGATCAGAATTCACTGGTCCAGAGTGCCAGTAATTTTTATTTTAGGTGCCATTCACTTATATTGAAGCCCAAATTCAATGACAGACAAATTCAACCATGCGTTTTCTGTTTGGTTACATAATTTTTCTTTTGTGTTTATTTTACGGTAATGGACATTTATATAGCTCTTTTTTTAGTCTTCCGACCACTTAAAAATGCTTTACACAACAT
This sequence comes from Adelosebastes latens, assembly GCA_916700685.1. Classification (NCBI taxonomy): domain Eukaryota; kingdom Metazoa; phylum Chordata; class Actinopteri; order Perciformes; family Sebastidae; genus Adelosebastes; species Adelosebastes latens. The sequence goes on along the minus strand of CAKAKR010066580.1, from coordinate 56,695 downwards.
GTCAGCATTCACCCATTCATACACACATTCATACACTGATGGCAGAAGCTGCTATGCAAGGTGCCAAACTGCCCATCACACCAATGGCACAGCCTTCGGGAGCAATTTGGGGACCAAGGACACTTCGACATGTGGACTGGAGGAGCTGGGAATTGAAACACAAACCTTCCAATTGGTGGACGACCCGCTCTACCTCTGAACCACAGCCACCCCCGACTTTACACTGCTAACGTTACACTCACAGAATGTTTGCAGTTTGCGATTGCTCTAATTAATATTTATTTATTACCCGAATAAGAACATAATTTCCTTTTTTGTTTCAGAATGAAGGGTAATTTCCTTGATTACCTTGATCAAATGTACACACACTGATGGGGGACAGGGAAGAGTGCCATGCCATTGTTCCGACAGCCTAGCAGTCCGAAAAATGCACCATTGGACCAAAAGCCCATTAGTCCAACAGGCTGTTATTCCGACTACAATCACCTATTGTTCAGAAGTGCCATTGTTCAAAACATACACACTCTCCCTGCACCGCCGTCTTAATGCATGAGCTTAATAAAGATAAAATTCACAGGTGTTTCCGGGCGCGCAATGGGACGCTCTCACAATTTCATTCTCCAATAGCCTAGATTCTTCAGAATTTCCATCAGTGTGTTCAGTGTTATAGTCCTGTTTTTAGATCAGCCTACATCTAACGACTCGGGTGACAGGAACGCGCACGAACTGAAGTTTTATTCAGAGATTGGAAATTTGTCTGCGACAGTAAAAGTGCTGGAAATGTTGTTTGGTGTAAGGCCAGAAAGATAGCCAGGTAAAACCCATGCCGATTCAGCACCATGAACAGAGCAGTCATGCATATATTTAAAATCCACTCTGATGTGCTGGAGATAAAATGAAAAAAGAAATGAATAAGGAAATATCCTAAAGAAATTAAATAAAATAAATCCCATCCTTTGTCCTGAGATCATTATTATGTGAACCAAGTTAACAAATTAGGTTAACTATCATTTCAACAAACATTCACAATAATAATTATAATGAAATGAATCTACTCTAAAGCAGATTTATCTTTCTCATCTCACCATTGCTCACAGTGAATCTTCCATCGTTTATCAGACAAACAGAAGCACATGGCTACTTATTATGCAAAAGTATGTTATCAGACCTTCCTGGTGCAACTACTGTTGGACCTTGGGTCGGATATTTAATCTAAAAATCTTTCTTATTTGGCTTCATGTAGCATTCCATGCAGAAGTGGTATTATTGAGGGTTATACTCAATATTACTCAATAATATAATATCCTCCATATTACTTTAGGTCCTCTGACTACGGACGTTTTGAAAGCCCTTCCCTCGGATCAAAATTGCCGCCACCGTTGTGTCTATATGCGTGAAGCATGCTGTAACGCTTCTCCCTGTGAATTTTTATTTTTACTTTTTCCCCGGGATCCTAGTTGGCTATTTTACATCGACGGGCACGGGGCTTGAGCTCCTGTAAGCCCATATATTAAGTCGGTGGTGCAGGGAGGGTGTGTATTTTAGAAACAACGGGACTTCGGAACAATGGGTGTTTGTATTCGGAATAACAGGCTATCGGACTAATGGGCTTTCGGTCCAATGGCCAGTCCACTGGTGGTTATCAACTCGGTAAATCAACCCAGGGTTTATCAATCTGGCTATGAGCGTGTTCACATGAAAGGAGTGGTGTTTACAGCATATGACCGATCACAAACATGGACAAGTCTACTGTCAGCAGAGCGGCACATTTTACAAAGGAAGAGAAAACTATAATATTAGACAAATACAAAGAAGTTACATAATCCAGACTAAAAGCAGAACAGTTGTGAAATGCAGGAAGGACAGCTGGCAAAAGAAAAAATTGCCAATGTGTGAATGCGAACATTAACAGGCTTATAAATTCAACGAACTACTCAAAAGTCAGATATATTCATCTAGATGGGGTAGTGCTATATATACTGTATATATATATAACTTACAGAACAGAATAAATTAACAGATTATACTTCATAGCTGTGTATCCGACTCTGACGGTGTGAAACAGACTTTGGAGCAAGTTAAAAAAATAAATAAAAAAACATAACTATGACTGTAACAGCATGAATTACCACGGTAATCTACCCCGGTAAGAAGTGAACCACCATCGTAGGACTGAAAACCCAAGGTCAAACCTGAAGTAACCCCAAATCCTACTTTGTGGTACAGGCCGCAGGCCTCATGTGTCCCGATGTTACCTTGTGTTTGGCACTTCACTTTTCTCTCTCTGTTTGTGTTTGATTATCAAATTTATTTATGTAATGTAATGTAATGTATTCAGGGTTTCAGATCTGGATATTTAACGTTGACAACGATCAGACTGACATTCAGACAGACGAGCAACGGGCAACAAGACTGACACACCTGAGGTGAGTTCTCTTTAACTCTGTGTGTTTTAGGAGAACAGAACAGCTCTTTAGAGGTTTTAGATTTCAGTTTAAAGGTCTCAACACTTGAGCTGCTCTCAGATCCTTATCAGGCATAAAAACTAAAAACAGCACTTAACAACTAAAAGATTTCCAGAGGACCTAATGGGACTTCCTGGTTCAGACTTTAAAAACATGTCAGACAAACAGGCTGCTGTAAGACAAGGAAGTAAAATCATTCTAAAATCAATAGAAAAACTGACAGATAATTGATGTACAGACTTTAAAATAGATGTAATGTGTTCCCTCCATGTAGTCCGAGTCATCATTTGGGCAGCAGTGTTCTGAATCAACTTTAACTGTTTAATGACTTTGAGCGAAGAGCATTCCCATAGTCAAACCTTCATTTCGTAAATTGGTAAATTATCGTGCAATTATGGTCCAAAGACAAATTAGCCAAATCTGAGATCATTTTCTGACATACATTAAGGGTGAAACGTCTTAGAGAGGGTTTTGGATATATATTTGCCAATTCGTTAAACATGTCTGCTTATTATGCTAGAAGGCTGCTGTGTCCGATAAAATACACAGAGACTAATGCACAATTAGATATCTAATAGCCATGACTTTTTTTTTTTTAATCTATTTTATCATTATGCAAAAATACAAATTTAAAAACTTTTATTGAGCGTGGAGTTTGCATGTTCTCCCTGTATGAGCGTGGGTTTTCTCTGGGTTCTCTGGCTTCCTCCCACAGTCCAAAGACATGCAGGTTAGGTTCATTGTTGACTCTAAATTGCCCGTAGGTGTGAATGTAAGTGTGAATGGTTGTCTGTCTCTATTAGAGGTAGAACGGTTCGAACCGTTCGGTTCAGGAAAACTGTAGGCCGACACTGTTCAAGTGAAGTCGGGTTTATGTGTGGACACTTACGACGGCATCAGCCGAATGTGTCAATTAGCGGAGCGAAACAAAAGCAGACTGGACGAAGAATCTGTTCCCCCACAGCATTCAGGCAGCTTCCCACTGCAGATTCACACCGTGCCAAAGTAATATCTAATGCTATAAGAGTGATTATCGCTGCATATACGACCACACTTGATCGTAAACAACACAGAATTAAAGCATATGGTCAAAGTGCATGAGCCTTCACGTGTGAATGTTAGTCTGTTGTGCCTGCTTTGTATAAACTAGAATAAGCAGCAGTTGAGGATTTACCAACAACCTTAAGATAGAACATTACATTTACATTACAGACATTTGTGATTTTATTTTTATAATTATTTTTTCTTATTGACAATATGTCAGTAATTGAGTGCCTTAACTGTTATAGTGAGAATTATGGCCAATGAGCCACTGTTGAATGAGTGGGAGATAAAAAGCTATACGTTTTTTAACATAGTTCTGGTTGAGCTTATGCTTCAATGTATGGCCTTAGTTTATAATTACATCATATTTATGTGAAAATATTAAAGCTGCATTTTTTGTTTGCACTAATTACTGTAGAAGACCTATTCTTTTAATTAAGATTTGTCATTGAAGATGTGTTTATGTTCTTTATGTAAGCCGTACTTTTGTTAAGGCAAACATTTGTTAACTTATTTTTGCCAAATAAATGAAAAGCATGTTGAAATCAGAACATGACCTCCTCACTGTAACATAAATGTACCGAACCGAACCGAAAACCGTGACCCAAAAACCGTGATACGAACCGAACTGTGAATTTTGTGAACCGTTCCACCCCTAGTCTCTATGTGTTAGCCCTGCGATAGTCTGGCGACCTGTCCAGCAGAGGTGGGAGTAAGTCACACATGTGCAAGTCATGAGCAAGTCTCAAGTCTTAACCTTCAAGTCTCAAGCAAGTCCCAAGTCACTGTGGTGAGAATCAAGCAGGTCAAGTCAAATCACTGCTCAGGTCAAGCAAGTCAAGTCAAGTCATACGAAATTCTGATGATCTACCCCAGTTTCCACATTTAAAATCAGTTAAAAGACAGTGGTCATGAAAGATAATTGTAAGCATACTTTACAGGGCTCATGGCGAGTCAAATTAAAATGGTCACCATGGCAAATAAAAAAAAAAGTTGCAAGCGAAGTGTCCCTTGAAAATATTGAGTTATGGATATATAAATATTGTTAACAAAATCTGTATTCTTCATTCCTTCTCTCTTCCTTTTATTTCGATCCAGAGGCTGCTTTAATAAAAATAATAATAATAATAATAATAACACTATAATAATAACAAAAATAGCAAATGTTATGGGAATATCACATATTCAAATAAAACGTTTACAAACCTCCTCTGATTATTAATTGTGCATTGGTAGGATATAAACTATCCCTTAGCTTTAAAACAACAAAGGCATACATTTCATGGCTATCAGAAACTTTTAGAAAAACTTTTAACAACGAACTTGATCATCGGAAAATAATGCATCGTAATTATGAATGAAGCAATCTCTGCCGTGATATAAATCAACACCTGGGCTGTAATCCCATTTGTCTGGTGCCCTGCTGTGGCTAATCTACCTAACGGCTGGTTACCATATCAAAAACTGTAGATTACTTTACATAACGTTAGCTAACGGGCTCAGAGTTAATTTAGTTAGGGTATTATCACAGTTTAGCTAACTTACTAACGTTAGTCTGTTACTAACCTCAATCATATATGCATAATAAGCTCCAGTCCATTATAAATCTAGCATAACATTAACGTAACTTGCATGCAAATAAATTATTGAATTAACATACAAATCAAACGAAATGTACCTTGAAAACACATGTGATCATCTTTTTATTTATCCTTTATTGAACCATTGCAGTTTACATTGAGATTTACATTACAAGTTGAAGCTATAAGCTAATTATATATTATTATAAATTGCTCAACTTACCCCAGGCCTTTTGGCTCAAATTACCCCACCCCCGCCATTTTAACAAACTTGTATCATCCAGCAGTGTAGAGCTAACGTCATGCTAACAGTATAGCCTCATATCATTACGTCCTAAAGCACTAACACGTGTGATATTTTTTTCAAACTTGTTTGTAATTGTTGAGACACAAGAATCATGGCTCCTTGAACATAAAAATATCACTTTGAAAAAAAGATGCTTCTTGAACCTAAATGTACTTACCACTTGTCATATGGGCCTCTCTCCATCAGAGGGTCAGTAAAATGGATGACTCTTCAAAAATGCGTGGTCACACGACCAATTTTGTCTACGGTTGCCCAGAAACAAGGGGCGGCTCACCTTCCCCGCAGGCTCAACTCACCCCACTCTCCCCTATGTATGGTCCCCTGTGTCACCAGGTGATATTCCAGTTGCAGAGTGCTGTGAGAGTCAGTGAGCCCTGAGCCATGCGTCCTGTTGTGGTAACTGCCATCCTTCTTCTGGTGGTGCTGATGTTCATGTCGGACTCTGCAGCCTGTAAGAACCAAACGGTCACAAAATAATGTTCTACACAGACAACAGGAACACACAACTGACAGCACTTCTTTTTTTCTGTGATACAGGGAATCCTGATCAAATGTGTAGGGAGAAATATCATTCCGTACCATGTAGAAACCAGATACGCGGTAGAGGCTGGTTCCAGATGGGCAACCGCTGTTTGAAGGCGTTCTACCATAACAAGCATTTGAACTTTCAGGATGCAGAGGTGATCAAAACAAACACAAACACATCAGGCTACATACAGTAAAGGTGACCTTACTTTAATGATGATGATAGGAAGGTCATTTTACCAAAAAGGAAAATGGCAAATCAATTCTCATTATTTTTGGCAATTTGAAAATGAAAAGTGAAATTTATTTTTGGAATAACAGAAAAGCTCATTTGTAAATGCTTCAATGCAAAAGCTTCAATTGAAATGTGTAATGAATCATTAAGTTATGAAGTAATCTTTTTCTTTTTCTTCCCTTTCTCCATTTGACATTTAACATTTTTTAAAGTGGAAATGAAACATTCAACCAAGTTAAGCTGGTTTACTGAATGGATTTCCACTCTACCGAACTATTTCATAAGAAATATGTTGTTTTCATCTTTCGTGTGCAAGAGCGCCACCATGTTGCAGTACTCTAGCCTGTGACGTCACAAGGTTGGTTGGCTCGGCTGAGTTACACAGATACAATGGAAGAGACCGTGAAAGACGGAGACTGAGGAGACACAGGACAGAAGAAAACGAAAGGGGGGGACTATTGTATTGCTCCTTGATGTAAAGATGAGTTTTACAATGTTTAAAACAAGGACAAAACAGTCAATTTCATAAACTGCAGCTGAAACGGAGATCAGTAACTTACTTCAGCGCTGGCTAGCTTGCTACCAGCTCAACATTAGCAAACCAAAACTAACTTCACAAAGTCAAACTCATCTCCAAAGCAAACACTAGAGACATTATCGGCCTAATGTTAGCTATGTTCTCCTTTAACTAACTAAATAACTGACTCACTCGGTTATACTCCCAAGCCAATGGACACACGGACACCACAGTGCGACGGCTGGGCCACCCCCATCCACACCACCTGGAGCTGCGGCTGACCCACCGAGTCGGTCCGTGGGCGCTTCGGGGTATAACCGAGTTAGTTGGTAAATTAGTTTGTTAGTTGAGGGAGAGCACATGTAACATTTGGTGTTTATTTTCTTAGCGACCCTGTCTTTGAACAGTCTGAATGAGACAGCAGAGGATGAGAGACTGGTGATCAGAGAGGGGAGAGGAAGGGAGATTGGGAGACAGTCAGCTGCAGCTGGACTCTGCCTGTCGGAGGGCTCTTTCAGTGCCACTAGCCAGCGCTGCAGTCACTTACTGATCTCCGTTTCAGTGGCAGTTTATGAAATGGACTGTTTTGTCCTTGGTTTTAACATCGTAACACTCATCTTTACATCCAGGAGCAATACAGTAGTGCCCCCCACTCCTTTATGTTTTCTTCTGTCCTGTGTCTCCTCAGTCTCCGTCTTTCACGGCCTCTACCGTTGTATTTGTGTAACACAGCCGGGCCAACCGTTCTAATGATGTGGCAGACTAGAGTACTGCAACATGACAGCGCTCTTGCCACGAAAGATGAAACGGAGCTCCTTTTTTTCTTTTAAATGCTTACATTTGTCATGTTTGTTATATAATAGTTCAGTAGAGTGGAAATCCATTTAGTAAACCAGCTTAACTTGGTTGAACATTTCATTTCCACTTTGAGGGGTGCTCTTGTGTATTCAATTTCCGGGGTTGAGCGAGGAAAGATCAAATAAGGGAATAAGGATGCACCCAGCTCGTCAATGAAGATTTAATTCTCCTTATTTCTTCTGATGACAGAACACCTGTAGGAGGTACGGCGCCAATCTGGTATCAATCCACAACATTGTGGAGCTGTGTCAAGTGGAATGTATCATGTGGAGGACCAGTAGAGACAAAGCTCATTACTGGATTGGACTCACAAGTACTCCGGTAAGCAGTGAATGTTTCTGTTCAGTTTGTGCCTTTAATGTATTTACCAGTCCCTCCAGGAATTTGAATTATTATTAAATAAATATATATATATATATATATATAAGGAGGAGATAGAAGCCACACATATCAAGACAAGAAAGCTCCTTAGAAAGCTCCTTAACATGCATGGAGGTTTTCACCCCAAGTCCAGCACCCTAAGGCTCTACACTAAGTGGAAAGAGGGAGGCCGAGGACTAGCGAGCGTCAGATCCCCTGTCCAAGATGAAACATCGAAAATCCAGGAGTACGTCGAGAAGATGTACTCCTAGAGGCCAGGATCTACCATAGTAGATCAGACCCAAGGTGCAGGCTGTGCAAAGATGCCCCTGACACGGTCCAGCACATAGTAGCAGGGTGTAAGATGCAAGCTGGATCAGCGTACATGGAGAGGCACAACCAATTGGCTGGGATAGTGTACAGGAACATCTGTACCCAGTATGGACTAGAAGTACCCAAATCCCAATGGGACTTGGGGCTAACAGGGCTAAGGTCCTGTGGGACTTCAGATTCCAGACTGACAAGCAGCTGCTGGCTAACCAACCGGACATAGTGGTGGTTGACAAACAGCAGAAGAGGGCAGTGGTGATAGATGTGGCGATACAAGCTGACAGCAACATCAGGAAGAAGGAAGATGAAAAGGTTGACAAGTATCAAGGGTTGAAAGAACAGCTGGAAAAGATGTGGAAGGTCAAAGCCGACGTTGTTCCTGTGGTAGTAGGAGCACTCTGGGCTGTGACCCGCAAACTGGGAGAGTGGCTCCAGCAGATTCCAGGAACGACATCTGAAGCCTCAGTCCAGAAGAGCGCAGTCCTAGGAACAGCTAGGATACTGCACAGAACCCTCAAACTCCCAGGCCTCTGGTAGAGGACCCGAGCTTGAGGAAGACACAGATACCACCCCACGAGGATGAGAGGGAGATTTTATATATATATATAAAAAAATAACAAGTATTTTTTTAAATTTTCATTTGCTCCTGCAATTTTATTGCAAAAAAACCCCACCTAAAAACATTGCAATATGCATTGCAGTTCTTTAGAAAAGCAGCTGCAAAATCGGGCATTTTAGGCCGCAACAATCCCCCAAAAATGCCTACGAAATCCTGGAGGGACTGGGTAATTTAAGTGTTGGAAAATATGGTTTTAGGCTACTGTGTTTTTCATAAGGTCTCAAAGATTTTGTGTCCAGGAGCCAACTCTAATGCAAAGACATGAGAGGCACAAACTGGGGCTATCATAAACCAAATTCATAAAGTGAATCTGATGATAATTGGATGGTTGGATGAAAAACACAGACCTTATGAATGATAGTAAAGTACCCTCATGTACTCCTTCGGTTGTTTTTTTTAAGGGCCGTGTTCTCCATTATACTTGGACCGACGGAAGTGGAAACACCGATGGTTGGACCCATTGGGCTTGGCGCCAGCCCGACTTAAGGTTTTGGGAGAATTGCATTGAGATGAACTACTGGGGTAAGTAAACAAAAAGGCTCAGGAGGAGAGTTTATAATTTAATAGAAATGAATGTAATCTTTTTTACTTCAGACGAGATGAGACAGGATGAACACTTTTATGATGGATTTATGAGGATGATTATTAAAGCAGCACAAAAAAATAGATGAGTACGAAGGATGAACAGGTGCAACATTTAAAGCAAATTACACAGTCAATGAATTTTACTGAATTGGGGCTTTGCATTATGTTTATCCTATACGTCATACCGGCACATACAGGTACTTCGCAAAAAGTCAAGGCCGCCCCCTTTTGGGGGAAAGAAAACTGAAGATCCCATAGACTTCAATGCAGTTTGACGTATGTTTGGATTGTAATTTTGACACACACTAACAGATTCCATTCATGAACAACAAGAGTCCCGACTAGAAAAAAACAGAAATCTCCCAAAATCTCTCACGCTCAAACGTGCTTTTAGTATCAACAAACATGGCGGACGACGGGCAGGAAGAATTAGCAATGTTCATGAGGAAAAAATAAAAATAATGAATGAAGTCATGAGACATTAAATAAACACTCGCATTGTTGCCACAAATTAACAAGTTGGTGCTCCACTTCTGAGGTCGGGTTCACAGGAAGGACGAGGCATATCAGGCAGCACATCTAATGCCGTGATCAGACTACACGATATTTTTGTCTTTGACGATGGTCACCATGTCAGATCTAACAATCACAGTGCCATAAACTCTTGCAGTGTCTTGGTCGGGTGACTGGCAATACTACACGTATGACCACGACCAATCATTGCACGACGTATTCCACGATCATGCGCGAGTTCAGACGTCATCGGGGAGGCGGTTGAAGCAACTGTCAATCATGGCGACAGAAGCGTTGTGTGTGATGCTGGCGGTCATTGCTTCCGCTATTTCTCGCCAACATTTGTCTTTTTTGACTCAGTCATGGTACTCCCTCGACGAAACGTCAAATAGGTGGGGTACAGTTGCCACAACTCAATACATTTTTCGTCAGTTTGGTTGTCCCACCTGACGGCAGCAAACTCGGCATCCCTCCACCTTTTCGCCATGTTTGTTTATTACCAACTGACCTGACTGCGCGCTGGAGAGAGCACCTGATTGGTCGATGCAAAGGAACACGTCGCTGGAGATGTCACACTAGGCGTGTCGAGACGAAAAATTCGGACAGGCTAGATTTTTCCTCGGGGTGTCGTGGGGCGTCCCAGACGTGGCGTCGGTTGTCGTGTACTATGACACACTACACGAGATAAGAGGATCGATTTTCGCACACGACACTCATTTATCATTCCCGATCCCCTACGACGGCCGTGTCGGGCTATAATCAGGCTGATATCGTGTAGTCTGATCCCGGCATAAGAGTAGCACAAAGTATTATAGTACAAAACAGTGAGCATAGACAGATAATTCATAGCAAGTTAACACTGTGTAAAGAAAACATGACAATTACGTACACACACCTCAATACCATTAACATAAAATCCTCACTGACAATGAATCACGTCTTTCCCGTTTTGTGTTTTCCAGCCTGGGGACTCTGGAACAATGAGGACTGTAACAAGGGGAGGCCCTACGTTTGCGCTATGAAAGCCTAGTAGTTCACAGAGAACATGAAGAGCTGCAGTTGGACCAGTCTGCTTCAACTGTAACCACTGCAAGCTTTTACATTTACAGCAATAAATATTCAGCATCACAAAACAAGTTGATGTTTCTTCTTTCTTCTTCTTCTTTTTTCTGATCCATCTGTCCTAATGTCTAGAAAACACAATGCTTCATAATTTCACCGTCAAGACAGACTGAAAGCTGAGAAACCAGAGGAAACAAAACACACTGATGAACCAGGACAAAATAAAGCAGGAGTATCCAAATCCTGCTTTGTAGTACAGGCCTATGGCCTATGTGCTTCAGCCCAGAGACCAGAGGTTATCTTCCACGTCGTCCCTGTCCCTCATCGGTGACCCATGTACATTTGATCACATTAATCTTCCATTCAAGGAAATTGCCCGTCATTCTGACCCCCAGAAAAGGACGAAATGTCACAGTTCTGATGCGGGTCATACATAAATATTGATTAGAGCGATCACAAACTGCACACAGTCTGAGTGAAACGTTGGCAGTGTAACATTAGGGGCAGCTGTGGCTAAGAGGTAGAGGGGGTCGTCCACAAATCGGAAGGTCGGCGGTTCGATTCACAGCTCCTCCAGTCCAAGTATCCTTAATGAATCCTAATCAGCACAAAAACAAAAGGGTTTTGTGCCCCTTAGGGGCTTGAACCTCTAACAAGTAATATAATTGGCTGTGAATATGAAGACTAGCCTTTACCAAATACTGTACCAGTACCAGTATCCAAGTGAAGTAACGATAAGCAAACACATTTTTGAGTGGACAGGGGATAGGCAATATTCTTAATGACTTAAGTGGTAAAAATCTATGCCAGGGCAGAGTCAGAGAGTGGATTACGTCCATTAAAGTCAATACAAACCATGTCAAATCACATGATTTCTTCCTCGACCACAACTGTGGTGCTTGTCAGCAGTGTGCTCAGTGCTGTCGGTCACTGTCACAGGGTAGGCCTACCTTTAATACAGAGGTCTTATTGTAGAGCTTCATATCATTATATACAACATAATATACTGAACTTTTCCACATTTATTGTATCATGAGTCACCGTGTTGTTGTTGAGGTGGTCATGCAATACCAGGTTACCTGAAACAGGGATCTTGAAATCCTATTATCTGTTGAGTCACTAGCGTGTAAATCGAAATCTGATATTTTAACAGGTTTACTGCAAATGAAGTGATGAAGCTGTACAGTCGTTATATGACCAAGCATGATTAGATATTTTGCATCACGTTCATATTGCGTGTTTGTGAAATAGAGAAAGAGCTTCAGCGCTGGTGTTGACGGGCAACTGAAGAAGACATAGTGCTATTGTAATTAAGAACTAGGCGCCTATTTAAATCACATACCTTTTCAGTACTCTCATAAATCGTGGTGTGTATTACACTGGAGGCCCATTCACACTGTGGCGGATTGATAAATGTATTGTACATCTTAAGGCTTGATCACCAGATATCTCATCAACAATTCCTTATTAATGAGCAAGTATTGTACACAAGTTGAAGTGAGAGATGAATTGTTGTCACACACACACACACACACACACACTAATGGGTACTCAAGTGTCAACACTTAAGGTTAAAGCCCCACCTCCAGCCAGTTTTACTTCCTGTTTTCTGGTTAACGTTCTTTCCCAAACAGAGAATGGGTGTGTGGTTAATAGGCAGATGTGATTCTTTACCATGGCAACCAGATTGCATCGTTTTTCAACCCAGTTTAGATGAAACCAGTTTAGATAAATTTACTGTTCATCAGACCACAAATGAGACAAGAAACAGCGCAACACACCGACTCTCTCTTCTTTGGCTGTCGGGCTGCTGCTGCACCGAGGAGTCGCACCGCTGCACGCCGCCCATAGGAGGACGGATAGATATGTCGCCTCAGCTTCAGCACCGTCACCGTACTGCGCTGCACTTTGATTCATTTATTTCTCTAACGGGACTTTTCTCTTGTTTTCTCTTGGACCTAACGTTGTGCGCTCCCGTCGTTCGGACCTGTCAGAGACCCACAAACCTCCGGTATCGGCTGCTGTCCGTTAATTTATCTCCGGCAGGAGACGGTAAAGGAGAGAGCGACCGAGACAGACAGTCAGTGTGTTGTGTTCATTCTGCCGGTGGGATTTTGTGTAATTCACTGTGTTTATTGCACCCGCTCACCGCACACACAGATGCCATTGTGAAAATAAACACACTAAATTAAGGTGGAGTTAACTAAGATAAAATGAAAACCCTCAGTGAGCTAGTGCTACGCTAAGTTGGGCTAGCTAACTACACCTAACCAACTAACTAACTAGAAAGACAAACTGACAGACAGATAAACAGATTCATCGGTCTGCCGCTGCTCATATTCAAACGAGTGTGCCTCCAAACTTGGAGGATGACGTATGACTTACAGTTTCTACTACAGTCATACGTCATATTTCCATTTCACCAACAACCTTCTTTTTCATTTGTCAAAAAAAAAAAATTGGCACACAGTGTGGCTAATCAACTTAGTCAGGAAATGACTCAAATAAATATGGAATATCATAGAAATGCCAAAATACACTGGAGGGGGGGCTTTTTTATTTTAAATGCCTGTCCCCGCTCTTAGAATCCGCGGACTCAAACCATCAATGTTTGACTCACAAGGCTTTGCTCTATCAAAACCTCACCTGAACTGCAGCCGATATTTTCTTTCGAGGATGTGAAGAAACAAGCTCCAATTAAAGCATGCAATGAGGTATTTGTTTATATAGATCTGCCAAGGTCTGCAGCATATTGTGGGTGGGAAAAGAGACTTTAGCCTCGACAGTGCTGAAAAGTTCTCACTATACACTTCTCACTGTTTGTGGAGTAGAGACGCTCTTTGACATCGCTGGGTTTCTCGACTTTGAGGTGTTAACAGTTTTCTTCCACACCGTGCATGTTTACTCACAACTTTTATTGCACCTGTATGTGCAGTGAATGCTAAGACTAAAAATATGAGCATGTTTTTTGTTTCAACTGACCTTTCACAACTGGACTTAGAACAGCTGTTTTGTGGATTGTAACAGTACAAAACATATTGTGTTTGCAAATTTTTTGGCAAGCTGCAATGTTTTTTTCCTCACAACACTAGCCTGGTTTTGCTTTGCTTATTTGTTGGCAAGTTTTATAAGAACTTTCTTAAGAAAGACACCGTTTAAAGGAGACTGCACAACAGATGATTGACGGATAAAGGCCCCGACACACCAGGCCGACGGTCGGCCAATGACGGGCTGTCGATGTGCGTCTGTTGTCCTAGTTTTTGCCGTTGTGTCCCGCACCGTTGGCTCTAGTCGGCCTGTATCTGAGGCTTTTTGGGCAAATTCAGCATGGTGAATCGGCGGCAGAGCCCGTTGGTGAGAGAAATCACTCTCATTGACTGTTCAGCTTAAACGAATCAGTGCGCGAGAAGAGAAACGGAAGTGAAGAAAGCAAGCAAATTAGTATAGTAAAGAGGACACACACAGAAGGCTCTTTTCATTTTCATCTTCATCTCATCTGATCGTTCCAACACACTGATATTTGCACAATGACATGGCCATCTGGAATGAAGCTAAATGGTGAGTGAGAGGGGTGTGAAAATGGTCGGCAAACACCGCTTTATTTCATGTACGTATCATAACAACGGCTCGTATATACGCCGTCCTCGGTCATCTCACGCAGGTGCAGAACGTTTGTGGTAGTTGGCCGTTGGCTGTAGTCTTTGTTGTGTTTGAGTGCAACTTTTTGGCCAAGACAAAGGCGACGTGAGGCCACACATCAATTGGTCTCTTCCAACATCTTATCAGCGAATATCCCACTCATTGGGCTGTTATCGCAATTTTCGATCAAGAAATATTCTAAACTATCCACCAAAGTTGTCCCTCTCCGCCGCCAGGCTTCCCATAAATGGAAGACTGGCCCAAGGGGGGCGGGAGGGGGCTGACATGGAATGGTCTGAGCCGGTACTGGGGCTTTTGATCGCAACACCAGTTTTCCCGTGATGACGGACGTCACGTCATTGTGTTCCATTCCTCCAATCTCTCGTGCGGAGACCGGGGAAGGATGAACACTGAATTGCCCGAGCCCGGGATAAGGTCCATGAATGTATCATTTCTGGCTCGGCCGTGCATGCAGCCGTAGACACAGCAGCATCGCGCTGTATCTCCTTATTCATCCGTGTATGGGTAGATAGAGTATTCCTTCTGGAGGTAATACTGACAGACCTCTCTCAGACAACCTGGGGAACGATTTGTGCACGTCAATCCATGAGATCACTGCAACGGCCAAAACGAGGAGTAGCAAGTGAAACACACTGGACTGACTTGGAGGTCCTTAAACGCCTCATGTCAGACAGCTTGTCAGTACGGTATTCAGAATTGCTACAGCCTTCTGTGTGATACACGTGTTATTATGTGTTATTTTTTTTCTGATAGAACGCTACTAATGGATCAAAATCATACAGTGCAGCACTAAGACAATCACATACAAACAAATTGTACAGATGCACAAAATTACCTGGACAAATGTGAGGTGTATGATGCAAGCAGACACATGAATTTGCTCTCTCTCTCTCACACACACACACATACAGACACCACTTCAGTAATCGCAGAGATGGCAGAGGGTTGAAGAGATTAAAGAAAGACTAACTGTGAAGTTTCAATTCTGTCTCCTCAGATAAAGATCATTCCTAGGAGCCATCAAAAGACAGAGAGAGAGAGAGAGAAAGAGAGATTGTAGGAATTTACAGTTTTTGTGTCACAGGTGACATCTATTGTTCTAAAATAGACACTCAGACTAGAGAGGAATAGAAATAAGCAGCGATAGAGAAAAGGTGAAAGAGAAAAGGATAATGATCTAAGATGTATAAAGACACAAAAAAAGCCCCGTAAAGATTATGAAAGAGAGAGATGATTATATATTGATGTTGCTTGTGGAATGACTCATTTTAGAGGTCCCCTCACTGTAACTGCTGTTCTTTAATTTCATTATTACCTACTGCTCTTGCAGCATATGGCATATAAGTATTTTATTTCACTGAGGCACATTTGAACCTTTAAAGCATTTAATTTTAAACAGCCCCTCAGAGGCAGTGACACAATTGCAGAATGAAGAATAAGCACAGAAAAGAGGCAGAGATAAGAGAAAACGCTACATTATATCTTAAGCCTCGGGGTGATGATGCGATCCAGAGCAATGTACAGCGAAGGCAAACAGAAGAAAAACAGTATGTTCTCAAATAGGAAACGTTAAAATAAATGGCCATGTCTCAAATAATAGCCGGGACAAAATAAATAAAGGCTGGTCTCTGATAAAGGCTGGTAAGAAACACATTCAGGTCGGCTGTGATCATGCTACACTAATGAAACATTCACCACTCTGTTTCTATGAGTTTCTCCTTTTAACAGAAAATCTATTTTCACTTCCTAATGTAATGAATTCCAACTGCTTCCACTTAGTCGTTTCTTTGTTCGGCTGTTAAGCTGCTGTCAATGAAATGGAATACTTCCTGCAAATCTTTCACATTAAAAGCCTCAAAGCAGTGTATGTATGTACATCCCAATATTGTATCAGGAACAATATATTCCATTTTCGTAATGTATGTATTGGATCAACACATTCTTACTCCCAACTCATCAAATACAGAGGCTTGGTCAGTGGCCCTAAGCTTCAAACTATATAACGCTCCAGGTACCCCTCTAGCCACAGTTTTGGACGTTCAGGGATGGTGTGTCAATACACGCTCGTCACAAGCATAGTGTCTTTTCAAAATAAACTTCTGTCTGGCCAGGGTCGGACCAGGGTTATCTGACCCATGTTCGACCCTTCTTTTGTCAATTCAAACCAAGCCAGTCAATCCGGGTTAACCTCTGGTCAGGACAATTCAGATACGACCTGGGTCACAACCCGGGAGCAATGCATACCAATGAGCTACCTGTGACTATTGTGTCCCGACTGTGCGCCTTCATTTGCAACCAAATAGATTTGTCCCGTCCTAGTTGTTAGTGACCCTGGTGCGTGCCATTCACATTGAAATCAACCCTGGTCTGATGGGCAGGTTGGCACCTTGCAAGGCAGCCTCTGCCATCAGTGTATGAATGGGTGAATGCTGACATGTAGTGTAAAGCACTTTGAGTGATCGAAAGACTAGAAAGACGCTATATAAATGCAAGTCCATTTACCATTTTTGGGAGCACCCACTTCAGTGTGCAAGCACCTTTTTCTTCACATTTAAAAGCTTAGCAGAAAAGGTGAGCACAAGGGGAGCCCTTTGAGTTGGAAAGCTCTTAACCTCTTTTACCCGACGGACCCGGCACCAGGTTAGGCAGAGCTGTGCGTTAAAACACTGCCTTTAAAAACTTCCTAAAATGCTGTGGTGGTCTTTTTTCCGAATGGTTTCTAAAAGACGAGGCCTTAACGCTGCTAAAACAAAGTTTTTAGTTACAAAATCGACGCAAGATAAATGGTATTTTTACTTTATGATATTTTTGTTGATAATTGTTTTCATATTGAATGTACATACTTGACTTTGGATTATTTGTGTCATCTTATTTACATTGTTATTGATCTTATTTGTTATTATCTAAGTTTTACTTGATCATATTTCATTATTATAATAAAACTACTCCATTTGGAGTCAAAATTATACAATTTAGTTGTTTTTTATTGATTTTATACTGTGCAAAATGGTAGAATGTGATGATGCACAGGATAAATGTCATTGCCAAAGTTTCCATTGTGTGCACATAGCCTTCTGTAGTGGATATCAGTAGTATTTTAGAGCCAGATTCCATTTCAAGAGGTAGAAAACCCATTTGGCACCCTTTGGGTATCCAAGTATAACAGTCACAATGTTGCTTAAACTGGGGATGACTTCTCTGAGGTCTTAACTATCCAAAGAGACCAAGATCATGCATATAGACCTGGTAGATGTGGAGCTATTCTTGATTTATTTTGGGTGCGTTTCTCTCGGTGAACCACACCTTCCAGCACCCTAGGGCTTAAGAGGGGTGAAATAGGAAGTGGTGAGTTCCACTGATAACAGCTCGAAGCCGTTAGAATGAATGAGTTAGTTAGTACTATTTACTCACTGTAACCAATGTTTTCTTTTATTTTACGACTGCCTCCTGCTCTTGTGGCACATGGAATACAAGTATTTCTCTGAGGCGTATTTAAATCTTACATTTAAACAGGCCTCAGAGGCAGTCAGACAATGAAGAAGATTAAATGTCAAAAAATATTGTGGCTGTCTTACTAGCGTATGATAAAATACAAGGCTTGTCTCTATAAGCCTGCTTCAAATAAAGGTTCTCTGCGGTTCAGGTTACTATTTAGAGAGAATTTGCAGTAAGCTTCAAATCCTGGATCGCCAAAATAACAAACAACAAGAAAAAATGCTGCAAAAGGTCAGAGCAGCAGCTCCCTTCATGAAATGGAACAAACCAAGACTGAAAGAGAGATCAGGCTTGAGAGGGAACGAAATATAAAGAAAGAGAGAGAGAAAGTGAAATAGA